>VZRU01018111.1:0-14758 GCA_013398155.1 Pedionomus torquatus | reverse complement strand
TCTGATCTGATAGAATTGGATTTTCCACTGCCCTGTGCGTTAACCAGGGAACCAGCTCTGCCAATCCCTGTCTCCCAGGGCAGATATGATGGGACACCAAACCAGCTTAGTCTGAGATGGGTCGGTACTTGCCTTTTTCTGGTTGTGAGCTTCCAAGAAAGAACAGGGAGCTTTAAATTAAAACAAACAAACAATCAGAAAAACAAAACAAAATAACCAAAACAAAACAAACCAGCAAAAAAAAAAATCTTTTATTTTCCTGAGCATCAAATTTCCCTAGTTACATTCTAAAAAAAAAAACACCCAAAAAACCTCAAAGAAGTGAGCCGAGACAGAACAACATCAAAACAGGGTTTCTGAGCATCTTCTCCTCCCTTCCCTGCCATGCACTTGCAGGTCCGTGCTGGTCTGGGGGATTTGCTTTGGTTAATTCAGAGTTTCTGAGCTGCAGCAAATTGCAGTTCTCCCTCTCTTCCCTGGGCAGGTTTATTTGCTGGTCTCCTCTGAGGCCAGGCTGTTGGCTCTCCATGCTTTACTGCAGCTTCTCTCCTTGAGTTACAGGCTCCCTGGCTGTAATTTTTCTCTTCCGTGCCCCTCCAACCGTGGGGCGTGTAGGGCAGGAGGCTCTGATGAGCCAGCCCTTGTGCTGCCTCCCTGTCCCTGTGCACGTGGATCTACCTTCTCAGCTCCCTCCTTTATTGGCCTGCAAATAAAATGGAAAAGGAATGAATCAAAACCACAGCCTGGCTGAGCAGGTAGAAAGAAATGCAGTGGATTAGAGCTAACAAAGGGGTGCAGACAAAAGGAAAAAAGAGATTAAAAATGAGAGAGTTATTAAAAATTAGGAGAAAGTGGCAGAAAAGGGGAGAGAAAAATCCATAAAATGGAATAGAAAGGCTATTTCAGAAGAACCTGGGGTGCCCCAGCTGTTGTGAGACCAGGTAGACAGGCAGGTTATGACAGACAAGAAATCACAACTTGTGCGTGCTGCGAGCAGAACTTTTAAACAGCCCTGTATTAAAAATTAATAATCCTGCCTCCTCCTGTGACTAATTATTAAATAAAACTTTAAGAATCGCTGGGGCTGGATAAACAGAGTTGTGCTTCCCCTGTCGATATGTCAGACCCCGGTGATCAGGCTGCAGACCCCGCGCCGTTGAGCCCCACGGTGCCCTTGATGTGGAGATGCCTGGGGGAAAGAGGAGATCATCTTAGCAGGGACACCCTCCGTGCCTAAAGTCCTCTCCTCTGTTATCCATGAATGGTGATCATGCCCTGTGGAAGTAGGATCAATCTGTATTTCTGATGTGGAAGGGGGGTAAGGCAGCACAGCTTGGAGGAATTGCTCCTGGAAAGATTGTGTGTGCACACACACATAGGTGTGTGTCCATATGCAAATATGTATGTTACATATCACGTAACATATCAAGTTATATCAAAAAAAAAAAGTGCAAGTGCATATAAAAAAAAAATAATTGTATGGCTATGAATCTGTACATGGATTAACTGTATTCAGTGTAAAGACAGACCTCTCATTTACACCAAAAATGATCCTTGTTTTTTGAGAGTCACCCCCAGAGCATTCCTTCCCATTTAGGAGGAGATGGCAGCCCTGAGAAGGATTCATCCTGCATATTTTTATGGGGTCTGTGGTGGTTTCCAGCACGCTGCCCTGGATTTTCTGCCTGCCCTACTCTCTCCTGGAAGATAGGTAAGCCCTTGGGTCCCCTGTCTGGGTGTTGAATATGGTCTGTATTAGATTCATAAAGCATTTTGTTCATGTTTAGGGTGAAAAAAAATTACTTGATGGTGTTCTGGCATCTACTTCTTATGAAAGGCAGCAAAATCAGTGGGTCTGAGCTCCGGATGTTTTCTACAGTGCTTCAGATAGCATGGGGGAGACTGCCATGACATTGGAAATGTCCATTTTAAAGAAAAACAAATTGCTTATCTAATTACAGCTGTTCTAAGGGTTATTCCACTTCTTTGGGTAATAGGCTTAAATCAGTTTGAAGTCCTGTTGTGTGTGGGTAGCCAGGTCCAGTGTTTGGGTGGGAAGGGGAGCCCAACTTGTGGGTCAATATGGACGCAGCCTGCATTGAAGGAGGATCAGTGTCGAGGACTAGGATGAGCAGAAACCCGAGCCCTTCCTGCAGGAAACTTGACATCTCTTAATTATAAAGTAGTGTTAAGACTGAAGAGACACATAACAAAAATAGCAACAGCATGTAATTTAGGAAATTGTATTTCACAAGTGAATTAATTAGCTAGTCACATTTTGGATGATAGTAAATACATGGCTGGTTAGTTTTGGCATAATTCAAAGCAAATGTAGACACTAATAAATAGTTATGCTTTTCTGCCAAAACTTTGATGTTAATTGTAGATTGTGATATACTTGTTAAAATGAAATCTATAATATATGAGCTGTTTTTCTATTAAACATACTGCACAACATATTTATTGTGTTATGTCTCTGTTTATAAAGGGAGTAAAATGCAATAGCTGACTGAAATATTTCCAGTTCTTAAGATGGAAATACTGGTCTATACTATTAATACATTGTCAAAAAAAAATTTTAATACTCTTTCTTGTTATATTTCTAGGTATCTCTTCAGCTTTCAGATTTTTCCAGGAATATATTCAAAATAATATTTAGCATAGAGGAAAACACTAAATATTTCATGGTATAATTAAACCTTATTAATGTAATTGTCTCTATAGTTCATATTAAAAATTTACAAGGGCCATCTTCCTTTTCATTAGAAGTTGTAATTTCTTATGAATTTCCATAAATGTTTTGAGGTCAATACTCAGCTGTGGGAAGCATCTGAAGTTTTCTCATGATTTTATGTTGAATCTAAGTTGCTGAAGTCATATTTTTTAGCCCAGCCAAAAGCACTTTGTCATGAAATTAGTATTCATGTAATTAAGGTTTTGATTAATTTACTTTAGCATGTGTGGATCTGGGCTCTGGCATTTTTTTCACTTTTATAATGTTCCATTTTTTTTTTTTCTTGATCAGAGTTTTTTAAGGACTGGATACTTAATTTCTTGTACTTCTGTACTGTGTTACGTGCAAGGCGTGTACAGAACCACGTACGATTTTAACTTTAAACCAAATTTCTCTGTGCAACTGACAATGTTTTTATAACCTGAGCAATTCCATGTTACTGCTCATTCATAACACCAAAGAAATTGCATGGAAGTCTGTGGATGCAGAGGAATCCCACGTATGGAATACGCTTTGCTTTCCCTAATAGTATTTTGGAACACTTTCTTCTCTGCTTCAAGCCCCCTGCCCCAAATGCTGCTTCTGCTGCAGTTTGAATCAATATTTCAGTCCTTCCCTGAAGAATGACATTTCTATAGTTTTAGAAACCGCATACTCACTCTTCCTTGTCTTAAAAACTTCGTACCGTTGGATTGAAAAAAAACCACCACAATTCCCTTTAAGCAGCACGAAGAGAACACCTTTCTGTCTTTCTCTAATTTCCGAGACCTTTCTTTTTAATGAAATTGTAATCCTTATGAAGTTGTCCTGACTCCATCAGATATTCATCTGAATGGTTTTGTTTATTGGCATCTCCACATTAGCATATTGGTCTGTTAAAATTCACATAACCATCCATCTGCCTAGTGGCTCCACATCTAAGCAGACTTCTACTCAGCCTCTAGTACCATTAAAAGCAGCTTTTTCACTTGAACTTGCTTTCATTTAAGCCCCTGCTAATGTAGAAAGGAGCTCATTTAGTGGTGCTTTTTCACCTTTTAGGTTAACTCTGAATGCATCATTAACAGAAAGATGTTGACTAATTTGGAGGGAGTTTAGAGAAAAGCTATCAAAACGGTTAGTGGGTCGGCAAAGCATGCACTGTGCGGAAAGATAAAATGAGCTATCTATGCCTAGACTGGCTGGAAAATCATGAGTAGAAATTTTTAAGGGATATAAACATGGGTAGTGGAAGAATTCAGTGTTTTAAAATTATAATGGAGGCTCTATTGGGATAAAGTAGAAAATCCCTCTTTAGATGATGATGGTGGCCTGCTGGGGGTGGTGAGGACACCACAGTGCTGGGATACAGACCTGGGGATCTCGGGAGTTTGTCTAGTGCATGTATATGTGTTTTAGTAGCTAAATAAGGAAAAATGCCATCGAAAAGCAAGAGAAAAAAAACTTGAATACAGGAAACAGAACCACCATTTATTAGTGGCAACGTTTTTCCTGGTGAGACATATACTCAGTGGTTGAAGTCTCTCTTCTGAACTGCTGAGGGGGTTTAGCACACAGGGTTTTTGAAACTGCAAAACAGTAATATGAAATAAGGAACAATCCCACATTCCTAGAAATTTTTGACCCAATGCCCCACAGCGAGGCAGCTCTAACAATAACTTCTGCCACTTGATACTCGATCAGAGGGACTCTGGGCAGTCTGAGATGGTATCCACTAGCAATTTGTTGCTTATTTTATATTTATTTGACTCACAGCTGTGCAAGTCAGGGACTCTGAATTTTCAATTTCAATGTCTCTGCAGAATGATGCATGGTTCAACGTCACACAGTCTTTGGGTTATGTCCACTTTGCTTCATCTGGCCTTCCTCCTCACAGAGAAAAGGCTCTAAAGCAGGACCAAAATTATGCGGCAGAATACCATACAGCCACAACTGCAGAGAAGACACTCTTTAATTTTAATTAAAACTGCACGAACACTGCACACTGGAGTGCCAGAAAAATTTATTTGGGAAGAATTCAAAGAAAATATCTTCTTCAGTGAGTAAACTCATTTGTATTCCAAAACACAGTTATGAAGTGGCCTCAGGAAAGTCAGTACTCCTGATCAGCAATATCTTTGCACGAGTTCATAGATAGGTTTAGTTTCCAAAGAAGAAACTCACCAAGAGGAGCACAAAACCCCTGTAAAGGTAGATGTTTTGTGGGCCAGCTGACAACCACACTAGAAATATTAAACAAACCTAGAAAATGTTGCAGAGTTTGCCTAGAAACTGTAATGTGCTTGGAGAGAAAAATGTCAGCTGACTGCATCACAGGATCCAGTGATTAGAACTGAATGAGACTTAAAGACCATGTATTTCAGTAATCTGTCTCTGTCAGCGGTGAGATGCTTGAAAAAAACTAATGAAGCTCTTTCCCTAATCTCAGGATACAAAGATACACAATGCAATCCAGCCCACTAACACCTGAAACATAAATGTTTAAATTCCCTTTCGGCTTCTTCAGAGCTACTAATTATGTCTCTGGATACCTTGCATGTCCATAGGATTATCTAATTCCTTTGAAAATCCTTTTCCTGTGGCAAATTTAATCTATGTGTAAGGCTATAATGCAGGGACCACTCCCACTGCAAAGGGATTAAGTTCTTGTTTGACTTCAAGCGGGGGATGGATTTTGAACATTGCTGCTCATTTGGTTATTGCTAAGTTTCTGTGTAAGCTTACACATCCTAGACCAATGGATAAAAATTCTAATAACCTTTATAAAAACAAACAAACTCTAAAAACAAAGGAGAGAATAAAGTTTTTTTTCTGTGCAGTATCTACAAGCTTGGAAGTTGGACACCCCTTCCTCCTCACTCCAGGGGAAGGAGGAGTGGAGGAGAGGGGTGGCTTGCTGCCCTGACTACATGATGGAGCAGGAAAGTAAATAATAGCAGATACTTACAACAGATGTTCATGCAACTTGTGCTGCCAGGAGAAAAGCCTGGCTGTAGCTTGCCATCCCCAATACATTACAGGACAGAGGAAAGAAGCTGTTGAGTCTGGCTTGATCTCGGCGTTCATCCATCCCAAACCAAAACCACCTTTGTTCAGGTGATATTTGAAAAGGAATTCAATGAAGTAGCTTTATCCAGTGGCCATTTATGTGTCTATCTGTAGTTTACTACTGCCTTTTTTTTTTTTTTTCTGGAACCACTGACCACTATATTCCTATAGGAAAATTTCTCTAATGTAGTGAATCTTGCAGTAAATCCATACCATACCCTACTGTCCCAAAGGGTATTGCATGTGACATTTGATCCAAAGGCCAAAGATTCCCTTGTTAAACAGCAGAAAGGAGCATATGCTTTCAAAGGAGTGATGTGTGCAGGGTAGAAAGCATAATGCAATATCCTCTCCCGCAACCTGGATTGACTCTGCTATGAGATGGGAACCCTGAGATTGCTTGTTGGGCTTAAAAAACTGGTGAACCATGAGTTTCACTTCAGCGAAATGCTGATGCCAAGGCTACTCTTGGAGAAAAATGATGGGTAGGAAATGTAATTTGTCTTGATCTTCCATCCTAATAGTTGCAACACAAAAAAAAAAAAAAACAAAAAAAACCCAAACAAACCAACAACAACCTCCACCACCTGAAAAATCTCCAAAAAGCAAACACAAAACAGAACAAAAGTAAAATCTTAAGAGAAAAAAAAGAGAGACCCACTAAATGGCAATAAGTAGCTCCTTGTGTTTTAAATACTAAGAATATCAAAAAACACAAACATTTCAGGAGCAATTTTTTTTTGCATTAAAAGGTTTTGATATTTTATAGCAATATTCTAATGAAAAATTCTCATACTATATATGATTTTGATGAAAATCAAGATTTTTATTATTTTTTTTCTAAGACCACGTTTGGGGTTTTTATCAAATTTTAATTTGGAAATCATGTGCTTTGGAATCAAAAGACGTCCATAATGTGGTCCATCTATAAAAGACTTCAGTATTTTCTGGAAGATGGGTGGTAAAATGAGATTTACCAAAATTTACTGAAAATTAGGCTGTTTCTCTTCAGTATATCAAAGTTCAGTGAAATTCAATGAATGAACAAGCAGTGCCAAAGGTAAAAAAACCCCAAGTTATTTCACTGTTAAAAGTCTGAGGTTCTGTCACTCACAAAGGTGATAAGACATGTTTATTCTTTCCAGTGCTTTTAGTTCTCTGCATACACATATCACCATAATTAGTTTTTATATCATGTGCGATGGAAGCGTGATCGTTCAAGCACATTTAAGGACGATGCGTTAAAATGGGCTTGATATTTCTTGGCTGGAAATCAACAGAAATATATGGCAAACGTTTGATGTACACCTGGATAAGATCAATCTGGAATCAAGTGAATCACAAAATAACATCCTCCATTTCGGCGCCTGCTCCACTCCTGTCCTTATCCCTGTCTCGTCTTTGCCTTTCAGATCACACCAGCAATGAGCAATTTCGCAGCCCCAATTAGTGAATTTACTGACAGCTCGAGGTAAGAGGGGGAATACAAGCACTCTTCTCTTTCTCTTAGCAGCCTTTTTAAAGCTGACGGTGCTGGTGTCTAAACACGTCCTGTATCTTCCCTGAACACTTCAGAAATGAGACATTCAGTGCATGGCTTTGTTTCATCTTTACATCCAAAGTGTTTTGGAGGAGATCACGTCATCTCCTATTGATATGTATCCAGGTATCCAACAGTAATGACGCGGTTCACAGGAAAGAAAAAGAGAAAAAACAACCGTATTTTTCTCAAAGTGATGAGGGATTTGGATTATGTCTACTCACTGGGAATTGCCTGTGCTAACTTTATTTCAGAGCTCTGGTTGGATTTGCTGGTGTGCAAACGGGGAAAGCTGAGTGCTGCCATGCCGTGGCTACTGCACTCCCACTATCTGGCAAAGCTCATATTATAATGCTATTGTAATATTAAAAATGATGATATTAGGAGCAGGCTTTTTTTTTTTTCTTTTTTTTTTCTTTTAGGAAAGATGGTTGTATTTAGGTGCTCCAGCGTTACAGTACTGCTAATATAAACATCTAAATTAGATGGGATTAGCATTTGTTTTTCAGGTTACTGGCATATGCTTTGGGAACAGAACAATCAAGATTTGAGAAGAAAAAATAATTTAAGACAGGCATGTAAAATCCCTTCTTCACATATCATGAAATGATCAGAGGGCTGGAGCACCTCTCCTATGAAGACAGGCTGAGTTGGGGTTGTTAAGCCTGGAGAAGGATCTGAGGAGAGCTTATAATGGCCTTCCAGTACCTGAAGGGGAGGCTACAGGAAGGATGGGGAGGCAGTACTTCTCAGAGAGTATAGTGTTACAACAAGGGGGAATGGTTTTAAATTGAAGAGGGGTGATTTAGATTAGATACCAAAAAGAAATTCATTCTTGTGGGGGTGGTGAGGCACTGGATCAGGTTGCCCAGAGAAGTTGTGGATGCCCCATCCCTGGAGGTGTTCAAGGCCAGGCTGGATGGGGCTTTGAGCAATCTGGTCTGGTGGGAGGTGTCCTTACCCATGGCAGGGGGGCTGGAACTTGATGATCCTTAAGGTATTTTCCAGCCCAAACCATTCTATGACTCTATGATCATCCCTTTCACTGCAGTGGTGATGACACAGAGGAGGAGCATCTGACTTCCAGGAACACGTGTCATGGAAATCTTCCATCCCCAACACTGCTGCTCCCAAAGTAACTTCTCTGAAGAGATAAGAACTCAATGCAGCATCATGCAGGCAACACTTAGAGTTGCTAATATTATTAATAAGGATATTGTGAATTTTGGAAAACCAAAAACAAAATATCAAGGAACCCAACTGATGTTTGAAGCTAAATATAGGTCATGTTAAATTTTAAAGCTTTGAATTACAAGAAGAGCTTCACAAGTTCTAGTTCAATCAACAGTAATTGCAATTTGCCTTCAGCTACTGTGTCTCTGTGTTATTTTTCCTTGTTGGTGTGGGAGATAACAAATGTGTGAATGACATTTCAGCCTGGTAATTGGGCCATTTATAGTTCCTTGTTAGTTCTTGCTGGATAAGGGCTGTGGTGCTGATTTTACATAAGGATCAAGCACCTCATTAAAAGCCCAGCACTGAAAGCATGCCTGCGATACCTGACTGCAAGACAAGTGTTACCATGTAATGCATGAAAAATAAGTGACTTTGTGCTTGCCATTTTCATTAAAAGATGGCACTTTAGACAACTAAGACAATCCCCTAGTCTTTTCTATATTGACCTTTCCTTTTCAGAAGGCTTTGTTGGTTCAAGTGGTGTTACCCTCTCTTGTCCTGGCTTTGTTTCTTACAGGAGCTGAGCCAGCTCACAGCCCTGTGCCAGCCCTGCTCCTCGCTCTTTGCTGGAGACAAGGCTTGTGCAAGGGGCCAGGAGATGTTGATGGTGCTTCTCTGCAAAGCCCTGACTGCATCTCTCAGCCTGGGTCTGCACATTGACAAAGAAATTGCACAGTCCATCATCTTTCTCGGTGTTTTTTCTCAGCATCTCATATGGTGTAGTTTATTCCTCTTTATGTATTACCTACCTCCGTGAGTAAGTAAGCCAGGATGGAGAACTACAGTCCTGTCTTTTACCCCATCCAATTTTTCTGGACAATTTTCACCCCCAAAGCTGCAGAGAAGCTCTGGATGTCAGATTTTTATTGTTTGTCTGTGGTGATGACAGAGACGGTGGGGGTTAGATGATTCCCTGGCATAACCGGTGTGAATTAATTATAAGTGGTTGTAAGAAGACCAATCGCTCTCAGTAGAGAAAAAAAGATAGAACAGATATTTTCAGACACAAAACTTTGACCAGGGGCACAGAGCTGCCGTTCTTCTAGCTGCATCAACTGGTTTAATAAAAGGTATTTCCTCTCCCCCTGAAAACCTTGTTTCTCTTATGTTGTAAGACCATCACAGCTATTACAATGCTACGATCATAATATTAGCAGGAAAACGTTAGCAGTATCTATTCAGCTGCAAGCCATTCCCTGAGACCATCAGGGAATATGAATTTTTTTACTTGGATATATAGAAGCAAGATGCTCAAGTTACCAATATGGTTTTTGTAGAAAAAAGATATTTCCCCACAACTATCCACTGAAGGCTTGTAGCATAGTTTTATGTTTGGTCTTGGCTGCACTGTTTCACTGTGGCAGCTGCTGGAATTTTCAGTAGCAAAATGGGAAGAATTCAGTGAACGTGTGAGAGAAAAAGCCTGTCTAGACTTGTCGAGATTGTCACTTAAGAAAAAACCTATGAGAAATACAGGTTGTGTTTAGCACCACACTAGCAGTGACTTGGAACCCTCTTTATTATTAAATTCATGGTGTTTGCAGTGCTCAAAAGTGACTGCAAAATGTGCCTGACTTCTCTAATGGTTTTTGAAATCAGAAAAATATGTAAATGCCTGAAAATTTTTCCAGTGCTGTTGACATCATCCATCTGCATTACTTTTTTGCCTTAAACTAGAAGATTCTTTCACAGTGACTAGGATGCTTAAAGGGGAAGCTGTCTATTGCCTCTTTTGTTGATTATTAATGAAATCACAGTGTTCTCAGTCTGTTAAAGCTGCAGCCCTAAAATAAGGCATGGCAGTGATAATTGCTTCCCTTAAATCATGAATATATTAAGATAATGAGCTTTTCTGGAATATTTTATGATTTGTGAAAATTGTGTATTAATTATTGCCTGTTTTGTTGAGAATTTTAACTATTTGCTGAGTATTTGGAGTATTCTTCTTAGGAGAATCAAACATATTTTATGTTCCTTGCATTGCCAGACATTGGGTCAGGAGTAGTGGCCGAAAAACCCCAAAAGCAAGCCAATGTACAAGCAGTGTAGTAGACCCCATCCGAACGCTATCTTCATTGTAAGTATCATGTGTGTATCACACATTTATTTGCTCTGTCATAGCATAAGACATCTATCCATGTCATTATTTTCTTTCAGTAGGAAATTAAAAAAGAAACAAAGTGGGCATTGCATCAGTTACCACCTCTTTTGTAAGAATCTTCTTGCAGAACTTTTGACGAAGATGGCAACTTTCCTGGTGGATCTGTGCTTTACCGGGCACGTGTCCCTGTAGAGACAAGGCTAAGGTGTGTTATGCCCCAGAGTGTCTTGTCCTGATGTTACAGAGAAAACTGAAGTTGATTGTAAAGGGATAGAATAATTTTCTGCAAAGATACAGGAACTGTGCTTGATACAGTAAACCATTTTAAGTAAACAATTTTAGAACCGGTCAAAGCTGATCATTCAACCAAGTCCTGCGGGATCAAAGAAAATAATGAAAACAATTAATCAAGGGTTATTGGAGGAAGTGTTTTGGAACAGCCAAATAGGTTAAAATTTAAAATTGTAAATGGCATAGCATTGTTTCCTAACATTTATCAAGATTAAGCATCACCTCCTTTCTGGTTGCATAATCCCCCCTCAAATGGACAGGAGAGGTAGGTGGTAAAGAAGCTGATGATATTTTGTCTTACACCATCCTCCAATTATCCCATAAAAGCATTACAAGATGCATTTGAGTGTAGCTCCTTGGAAGAGCTTTGGTCCACTTAGCCTTTTCCACACCATGGCCCACACAACCTCTTCCAAGCCAGTGAAACAAAGCAGCTAAAGCAGCAGGGTGGTTTGAGTGAGGCTGCATCCCAGCATCTCTGGTGCTGTGGAGCCGGGGCTGGGAGGGGACCGACCACTCTCTTCCCTTACCCACAGGGGCCTATGCTCGCCTGCCATCACCACATATCACACAGCAGGAGACACCTCATCTGCCAGACACTGGCTGATAAAAATCCTCATTCTCTTCCTTTTAGTCGTTTCCCCAGTGTTTCCATGGAATTACCATGCCAGCAGGATCAGGTCATGACTAGTTAATATGCTGCAACACATGCAGCCGGGTTATGATTTTTACTGAGCTTCTGGTTGCGTGTCCTTTGTCTGGGCAGAAATTACTACATATTGTAAAAGTTTCCATTTTATTTTTTTTTTTCCTCACAGGACATTTCTTGTGCTACACCTTTAAATTTCTGAGGGTTTGAAAAGGAGCTGAAATGCTGTTTCAGGTCAGTTCATTCTTATTTGAACAAAGAAAGACTTCCAGCTTTAAGCATGTCTTCTTAAATTCAGTTCTCACAAAGGCTTTGCATGGAGTGATCACCAAAGCAGGTATTGTCTCTTTTTAAGTATCTTTGTAGGGGTATTTCTTTCTAGTTTTGGCAAGGAAATTGCTTAAGAATTGCCAGATAATGACTGCCTAAAGAATACTAATGTTTTTTTAGCTTTTTGACTCTATAGTCAGTTAAAGGAAGATCAAAATGACACAAAAAATATAATTATTAGACTTAGCATTTTAAAAAGTTTTGTAATTTTGATTGCAGTGAAACACAAAACATCTGAAAACAGACATATAATTTTGGGGCTGTTAAGAAATATATGTAAGTTTCCACTTATAAGCAGTCAGATGGCTTTAACAAACTTTTTCTACAAAACATTTCTCAGCAGTAAGTGTTCTTACCATCTGAAGAGTTAAGAGTTTAGAACATTTATAAAAAGGATTAATTTTACTTAGAATTTATCAAGCCCACACAAAGTCCTCTAGAAGTCAGATCTTTTCCTGCAAATGGGGATGAGGAAAGAGCCATGGGTGTTCCAGTTTTGGGGGTTGGAGAAGGGCATCTTGAGCTCCCAGCCATAGGCTGCTGGTGGCCATGCTTTGGCAGGTTAGAAGACATCGAGATCAGACCAGGGTAGCTGAGGAGCTGCAAAAGGCCATCTGCTTTGTACAGCATAGATACGACTCTCAGAGTCTGATTTTTCACGATGCACTGTGGAAGAATAAAGTATATGAATCAGAGACTCAACTCGCCATGCAACTTCAGCTTTACATATGCTCTTCTAGGAGGTAGCAACATCATCATTAGCGTACTCAGCCAGGGGTAGAAGCTCAACATATCTCACACAGGGCTATTTAGATTTTACATTTAAGAAGATCTTAAGCAGGTTTTGTCTGGGATTTTTTTGGGGGTGGACCTTGGGGGGAGGCTGTGTGTTTTTATTTATTTTTGTGGACTTTTTTTTCAAATGATTTTTCTCAAAGCTTTCACCATTCCCACCCAGAAGACAAAGTCCACCAAGTGAAGAATGATTTTACAGATCCATTTTACATCCAACCCCATGTAAAGGCCACTTGATGTGCCTTCTTCATCTAGTGGCTAGAAATAAAAGCCAAACAAAACCAGCCCCCAAAACCATACCTGGCTCTTTCTCTATTTGTCTTTCAGATGAAGAACTCCTCTACCCTGCCAGCTCTCACAGACATCTTCATCTTGCCACATCTCCTCCCCCTCAGAACCACCTCCCAGGATTTCTGACTATGTCCATGTTATATTAGAAGCTCCAAACTGACAGAGGGTAACTGTCCAGGCCAGGCTTTGGTCTTTTCCCATGTCTCCTTTCCCTCTACTGATATCCTCCGGTCTCATGATATCCTAGTTGTACCAGGCCAGGACACTTTTGATGGCTTTCCAGAGTCAACAGGAGACAAAGCAGAAGGAAATGTAGGTGCTTAGAACCCATCTTTCACAACAAGGACACAGGTAAAGAGTCTATCCCCTTGCCTTATTTTTACTGTTCTCATTTTTAAAGGTCACCTTGAGCTTTTTCTGCCTAATTGTGAGCCTTTCCAGAAGGCAGGGTAGAATTTTCCATACAAACTGTTAAATATTTATGGCTTTGCTGTGTTTGTACAGTCTGTTAAAACTAGGAGATTATTAAGTTACTATCAAGTGTGGTATTCCAAGATTATCACGTTGCAATATTTGTTTTGCATATGTAATGCATGTAATGCTTCTTTTAATGGAATTTTTACAAAGATATGTAGAGTTAAATATGCTTATAGATAACCACAGTCTCCTTGTGTGCTTGTTAAAGATAGCTATCATTTAATTTAAGTACATAGGGTTTTTTTTTCTACAGCAAAACAAGATTTTCTAATTGATAAGAGGGATATATACATCCATGAATTCCCTATATTTTCCAATATCTTTCAGTAATAGTCTTTGAACTCAAGTAATTATTGCAATCAAGTACTATAGATGTTGTCTGAGTCACACAGACTGCAATTTAATAAGTACTAAGTTATTTGGATTTCCAGCTCTACTAAACTTTGAGAACCAAATCCTTCAGGTTCCCTTGAAAATTTCTGGCCTTAAAACTTAAAATGGGTTTTTGTCAGAACAAAGTTAATGTTTCATCTTTTCTAGGTTATTAAGTTTTAGTCTTACACTACCAGTAAGAACAGCGATAGGTACATAGAGAGGGCAATTGACTGTCTCAAAAGGTTAACCGACTTCTGGCTGAAAATGAATACAATTACTCACCAAAAAGCAAATGACTAAAACCCTCATCTGAAGAGTTTTCAAATGCAACTGGAGTGGACTCTGTGCAGCCGAGGAAGGATGGAATTTATAGAAAGAAATAAAAAATACCTTCAAGAAATGAAAGATTAAAGTGATTCATGGTAGTGTTCCAAAACAAATGTAGATTATTTTGTCTTTGGGAAGAGAATACAACAGTTACTGTCCTTTATGAGCTTGGTTGCCTTGAAGTTGGATTAATTAGTTTAGCTGCATGGCAGAAAGTAGGAGAATGAGAGAGAGATACAGGTCACTGCATGGATCACTTCACCCCTGTTTGCAGTATCACAAGGAAAGATTATTTACCAAATTGAACAGAGCACGAGGTTTTCTTCTTTTGGGGCCAAGCCTGGCTTTATTAAAAACATTGGAATGTTTGCTATGTAATTCCATGCAAGCGGGATCAGGACATGACTGCATGGGACTGTGTGGGAGTAAGAGATGCAGAAACTGCTGGCTAATTCCAGTCAGCAGTGAGCTTTGGTGTGCTGGGACTAGCCCTGCAGAGAGCTGCAGCCATGCTCCTGCATCAGCAGAAGTGTTGGAGCACTGAGGGGTTTTGAACCAGTGGGA
>VZRU01018110.1:1375-25583 GCA_013398155.1 Pedionomus torquatus | reverse complement strand
TTCCTCGGCGAGCCTTTAAAATCTCTTTTTTTTTTTTTTGTCTGCTAAAAGAAACCTAATTATCAGTCTCGGTCCTTTTTTAAATTGCATCAGCAAACCTGGGTGTGGAATAAAACCATGCACAGAAGTGCAGCTGGCAGGCCTTTTAAGCACGTAGTTATTGTACTGAGCGTGTAACTCCAAAGATCTTGACAGTATTGTGGCAGAACCTGATTATTGCAGTTTCCTGGAAGTTTCTTAAAATAGCACCATTTGCTTGAATTTGTTGGCATAATGTGGACTAAGTTCAGAATGTCTTTAGGGTTTATTTTGCGTACGGTTCCACGGGTGCATGCAGAAAATAGACTTTCCTAATAATAGGGGGGGGAGGGAATAATGAAAAGCCGCTCTCTTTCACGTCTAAACAAGCTTTTTACTTCAAGCAAGGTACATCCACTGTACATCCATTGTGAAAGGGGAGCACCTCAGCGGGAAGGATGGCCGTGGCTCCTTGAACTGGGATGAGCGTGTGCCCGCAGCTTTCCATGGGGTGGCAGATTCCCTTTGGACGGCGGGTGCTGCCAGCACAGCCAGAGCTGGGAACACCCATGGTCTTTTATTAATATCACAGCATTTTGGTTTCTGTTCTGTAGTGAGGATAAAGCAGCTGCAAATGATTCTTGAAGCTGTTTTCTGCAGTCTAGTGAATGTATCTGGAACTAGAATCTTCTTATTTTAATATAAATCATTGTTTGTGGGGGGGGAAAAGCAAGTCAGTTGGGCCTTTCAAGGTGAATGTGGATCTTTGTCAGAGACTTTACTAATAACCTTGTGACTGATCACTCTCCTGCTCTTTCCAAAGGAATGCATCTTCCTGAGCTCTTTTTTTTTATTACAACAGAGAGAAAACTAGCTTTTTCTTTTCATAAGCACATCTTTCCCCCCCCCGAGTATTTCTCAGTATTTCTATTGCAGATCAGGAACCAAACATTTACCTCTGCTGACATCTATAGAACTTTTCATGCCTTTCAGATTTAATTTTGTATAGAATAACGCATGGTATAATACGTAGGTCCTCTGTTTTCAATTAAACTGTATTAGGTAACTATGCTCTTCTTTCATACCCTGTAGCAAAGTATCAATATCCAGATGGCAGCGTGCTGGGAGAAAATAGCTACAGGCCTGGCTGCTACTGTGAAAGCCCAAGAACTAACATTTTAGCCTGTGTGATAAATAAAACTGAGGTTGTGACTCTTGGCGTATTGGAGTTGCACTAAATAATGCTACAGTGCTGTTTATTACTGGTTTCATTGGATAATACGCAGCTATAAAACCTGCTTGAAGCTTTTATTAAGAATACTCTGTCATTATAAAAAGGAGCCTACAACTTCTCTATGATATTAATGGTGCAAGAATGACATTGTTTGTGCTGACTTCCCGGCTGTTGTCTCGAGAGAACCTTACCCTCTCCCCACTTCTGGAGGCATCGGGGTCTATGAATGTCCCTTAGGAAGAGGACAGCTGTCTAAAGCCTAGGTTTCAGAAGCTACTTTTAAGGTATTTTTTTTCTCTTTGCTTTTAGGCAAGTTTATTTCAGTATTGAATTTCTTGTTTCAGTTAAGATTTAGCGTATATTCTCTGTGGTATAAACTGTCCTACTGTGTCCCTATGCAAAACTCAGGCCGAGCTCACCCAGATAGTTGTCCGAGGGGAGGCTGCAGAATGGCTGAGAGACTTTTACACCAGCTGAGAAGGTAAAGGCAAGATCCGTTAGTAGGAGAGGGACTAGGAGGCTTGAATCCAGGGCTTGTTTTCTCGTTCAGTTTCTGGCACATCCCAAGACCTAGACTTGTTTGGGAAACCTCTGTGCTTCTCTTTACCTGACTGGTACTCTGGGCTTCTCTCAGAAACGTTCAGATTTCTGTACTTGTGTAGTTCCTTAGACTGTTTTGCTTTTGAGCAAAGGCAAGTTATTAATTCTTTTGCCGATTCATTAGCTAAATGCCATTAAATTTCCATATTCCCCAGGACTTTGATTTCCAGAGGCACCTGTTCATGGTGCGCCCCTTGGAAAATGCAGGATGGAGCACTATCCGGTGCACTATGTTAGTGTCTGTGGGTTTTAACAGACCCTAGATCAATGGGTGAAGAAAGCTTTGCATTATTCAGTCTATAATCCTTGTTTGCAAGAGAAAACCGCTCTCTAAATTAGGGTCAAATACTTTTTTTTCTTGTTCTGTTTCCTCGTTGTCCGCAGGTCCGCTTTTTGCACCCAAGAGCAGAAGCAGTGAGGTCCATGACAGGGAAAATGAATCCAGCAGTCCATCCTATCCTATCCTATACCCACCCGAGTGCAAGAAGAGACCTCATACGAAGCCAGGATGTGTCTGGGCTTGCAGCTCTTTTCAACCATATTAAGTCCCATTCAGAGTTAATGGGTAAGTAATTTGTTTTGTGTGTATTATTGATTATTAAGTAAGGCATTACAGTGGTGGTACTTGCTTTTGTGATACGGGGTTCCGTCTCTACCAAAATGCAGAATTAATGTTTCTAGATACATCAGCTTTAGTCCTTCTTCTGTTGAGAAAATGCTGTGCTGCAGGTGACCAGCACTGCAATAAGGGTGCTCTTTTTTTTCTTTCTTTTTTGGCTTCTCCAGATGGGGTCAGTGAGACTGGTCTCAGCAGTACTGAAGAAGGGAAGAACAGAGTTGGGAGTGAGCAGCTGTTTCAAAGCAGGATTCTTCTTCTTTCCGTAGCAGGCTGCTTCTGTAACACAAGGACTTGATAAACTGCATTAGGTAGAGTATTGATACTAGTGTAATATCAGTAATATAGCATGATGTAATATGGCACTGCTTTATTCTTCAGTCATCACATGGAGCTGTATTATATAAATGACCAGATAGTAGTTCCTTAAATGAACGTAACAGGTGAGAACACTTAAACCAAAAAGGTGGGTACTAGAGGAAATACTACTAGATTTTTTTTTTAAGCGAGTGTATTTTCTTATTTCAGCCCTTTCATAACCTGTAGTCTTTTTGTTTCAAGATGCAATGAAGAAAACCACCTTTTTATTCAAGAAATTTAAGCTAGTTCAAAGTCTTTCTGGTTAAGAATTTACAGTCCTCTTAGCTGTTACAGCATCTCCGTGCTTTGTCCAGCAGAAAGCAGCAGTTGGTGCTGACCCGTGAACTCTCCCTAAACATCTTCGGTGGCACATTATGTGCCGCTTGCTCTTTTTAGGGCTTCCCTCNAGTCCTCTTAGCTGTTACAGCATCTCCGTGCTTTGTCCAGCAGAAAGTAGCAGTTGGTGCTGACCCGTGAACATCTTCGGTGGCACATCCGGTGGCACATTATGTGCCGCTTGCTCTTTTTAGGGCTTCCCTCGTAGGGGGAATGGTTGTGAAACCTCTGCTGTGGCGCAGCCCTCTGTCACCTCCTGCACCCACGGATGGAATTTGTGAATCTCGTTTCTGCCTGGAACTTGTGGGAGCTCCCTCCTGAGCCCAATAGTTCTCAAATATTGCAAGAAAAGGTCTGACAGTGTTGTCTGGGAGATGTGACTGACTGAATTATTATTAACGTTTATTAAGTGCCTTACAATGGAGGGGAAGAGTCATGGCCTTCATTTTTACAAATAGGCGATCTGGCATGTAGGAAGAATGGAGCTCTTCTATCTTCTGTGATTCTTGACCCACCTAATTAGGTGATTGTCAGGAGAAATAACAACCTGGCTCAGGGGAATGGCACTGGGGAAAGATGCTCGGCCGTGGTACACGGCTTCTCCCTCCTAGAATGGCTTAGTGTAGCAGGCTGGGTCTTCCCTCTCCACGTGTCTACTGGTCGGTGAGGAGATTTAAAAGGGCTGCTGAGCCCGAGGCTGTCTCTATCAGGCAGCTTCGTTATAGATCCCATCCAGGGAAAAAGAGAGGTGCTGCGACTCATTTGCAGGAGCTGCTCTTGTTTTTAGTGATTACTCACCCTCTGCCTCCTGCTTCCTTTCACGATGGAGTGGCCTTTCCCAATTCCCTTCATGGCTGGTATTTGCAGTTTTCCTGCACTTATTTAGCCTGTAAGGCAGTAACTGTTTCTTCTGAACTAAGACTTTAGTTTTGGTGTGGGTTTTTGTTTGTTCTTGTTTGTTTTTGTTTTTTTTTAAATAGTTTATTTTACGAAGAAAGAGAATCTGTCCAGCTGCTACGAACAATAGTGTATTTGATGTGTATCGCTAGTTAGAGATGTGTATTTTCCATGTAGGAGAAAAAGAGACTTAAAGCCTGCTTTAAAGGAAGGCAAACCTTGGAGAGGTTTACTTAGATGTACAATGTGCTCAATTCTTTCATTTTTAAAAACAGTATTAAGGGATTTTTATTTTTTTTTTCAAGAAAAGAAAAAATAATTTCATCCTTTTGATTGCATGTTTTTTTTTGCTTAGTCTCACAGTTGTGAGAGAAATATTCAGAAATAGGAGCTGGTGAGGTTAATGTGATTAAAATGAATATGTGATAACGGGCTCTGCACATTAAAGATTAAGAGCTCAAATTATAGACTCCGGAGTGAAACACTCCATGAGCACTTGCGGATTTTGTTTGTGCAAGGAACGCAGGCTTTGGCCCAGGGTTGCAGTCGCACAACAATTCCATCCTCTCTGCTGCTTTCTTGTCAGCTCATCCTCACAGAAGTCTCAGTGGTGTCAGGGTGAAAATGTAGTCTGGGGTGAGGTGGGGGGACAAATGAGGGAATAATTTCAGCCCAAGCTTTAGTGTTACTCTATAAAAATAGATCAGTTTTACACAAATTATTCACATTTACAAAGATCAGTTTATAGCGTTTTGACTGCACGGTAGTTAATGCTTTATGTATAAATTGATCCTTTATACAAATGTAATTCCATATACAACGGTTAATCTCCTTGAGTGCAAGTTGGAAATATATTATCAAATATTTTGTGCAGGTTATGAATTTCTTTCCCCTGTACTCTGCAGCGGTTACCCCCGCTAAAGTTGTGTCGGTGTGTACTTAATGCAAATTAGATGTGAAATTTAATATGTAGAGGACAAAGAAGCATTGAAATCCTTATTCCTCTTAAAAAGACAAAGGTACCTCAGACAATTCTCCTTTCTTCATGTCTTGAGAATTTGATTCGTAACTCTGTGATGAGCAATTTGGGGTGAATGAAATGAAAATATTCTCCATGGCTCACCTTTTGTGAAGCCTGGTTTTGGTTTAAAGCCCTTTGCGAGGGGCTGGTGTATGGACAGTCTTCCATCGAGGAAGAAAAGCGTCTTGGACTTGTGTGGAGAGACAAGCCTGGCTGTTCCATCTGTGAAATTTGCTAATGTTGCTTGTTTACATAGCAGCAATAGCATTTCCCCTCCTCTTCCTCCTGGTTGTGTCCAACTAGCTGTTATGAGTGGCAGTTGCAGGGACTGCTAAGTGTTTAAATGATGACACCATTATGTGAAGTGATTTTGAAATGAGAGATTCCAGCCAAGAATTACATCTGCTCTCATCTCCTTCAAATCATACTCTCTGGCTGTGCAGATTATGATTGATTTGTTTGTGACAGATTGCAGGAAACAGTCATTGATTTTTCAATATTTTACCTTAAAATTATTTACAGTTGTAACCAAGGGGAGGTATTTCCATGGGCTGTCAGCCCCTGAAAGACTGGGATAATATTCCCTGCTCCCTGACAAGACAAATTACCCGTAATGAGTGCAGTAGCTGAAGGGTATACTTTTATTTTAAAATATGTCAATAACCCCAGTGACTAAACGAATATTGATTCAGCATAATGAAGCCTGAGTAATGTGAAAATGAGCTCTTCAAGGAGCATGGTAAAGACTTTTCTTTTTAGCTTGTAGCAAGAAGCTTTTCATTCTTTAGTTGAAATGTGCAGTCTTAAACAAGTCATCCTCAAACAGCGGTAATATGGGAAAGAATGTAACAAAGGAATTTGGGGGTTGTTTCTGTTTGGATTATTATTTTTTTTCCCCCTCCTTTTTTTTCCCAAGTTCTTTTTCTTCAGTGTGTTTCAGCAAATCAGATGTTTAAAGAGAAAAATGCAAGTTATCCAGGGCAGAGATAGAATTACTATTGGTGTTAATGTCTTTTGCAATAATATTCTTCAGCCAGCCTAATGGCGTTTTTAAAGTGGATTCTGCATATATGGGCATGGAAATGTATCTAAATAAACTGTAGATTTAATTTCATATTATTGACTTCTTGGACGTATTGATGTGTGCTCTATGCGATCGGTCTAATATTCACGTCCTTTAACAATTTAGAATAGCTGGTTTATGAGAACCTAGATATACAGTGTTATAAAACTTAGTTACCGTAGTGCACATTTTTCTTGCCAGTGCCTTGTAACACTGCGTGTTTCTTACCAAATGAGAATTTTCAGGCAGTAATTCATTTAAATTACAGTAATTTATGCAGGGCCATAGGTGTGGTGTGGAAAAGCATCTAATAGATTAATACGGATGTACTTCAGGGTAAGGATTAGATTAAAGACCGTGTTGAGGTACGAATTTCTTTTTTAACATTAAAAAATATCGAACGCCCTAAAAAAAAAAGTTATCATCTGAAAGGATCAATTTATCACTTGTATTCCGGAGCATTGTGCAGCAGTGGGAAAGCTCTGGGTGTCAATAGCTGGGTAATCCAGGCATAGGCAAAAAGATATTTTCTTGAGGTGTTAGTGTATGTGCCAATTATGAAATAATGTCATAGCCAGCAGCGTTCAGTGAGCGTGTTTGGGCACGAAGGCAACTTTCCTTATTTTCTGAGGACTGACTTCAATTGCATCCAACTCGCTCATGAAATATCTTCAGAAGAATGTTTTCCTACCAGCACACAGGTGATTTTTTCCAAATGTCATTTCCTTTAGTACAGCTAAAAAGTATTTCAGGAGGCACTTGAGAACCTGCGGCATTGAGAGTTAAATGGCAATCCTGGAATGTGAGATACCTCCCTGGGTTTAATTTGTTAATTTTTGGAAAAAAAGTCAAGCGATGTACATTTGAGGAGTGGTTTTGAGAGGGTTTGTGCGTAACACCTGGGGTTTGCAAAATATCGGACAGTCAGTAATGGCAAGGCAGTAACAGCCTCAAATATCTAGCAGTGACAACTGGGGCTGTTGGAAATGAAGGTTCCCAGGGTAACATTTAAGCGGTTAGTGGTATTTTACACACCCCAAGTTCTCTGCCTGTTCTCTTTTTGTTTCTGGACCTTTTGTTTCTTTGGCCAACAGCAGGAGATGGGAAGGGAAGGTCCTCTTTTGGTAGCTTTCTCACAGCAGCAAGGAAGAGGGAGACTGTTCAGGGCTGGGTGCCAGTTCTGATGCAGACTGAAGGGCAAAGAAATGTTTTTAACTACATCTTTTCCTGAATAACACGGCATGAGCTCAGCACTACCAGTTTGAACAACAGTGGGTGCTGCTGACGGCAAAACCAAAGTGGGCTCTGCTCGGAAGCCGTCGCTTCGTTTCGCTTGCAAGACGAGCAGCATCTCTGGCTTTACTGCCTTTCCCAAAAATGAGTTTCCGTATTAAACACACCCTCCTGGCATTCTGGCTCAGGCCCGAACTGTGAGCTTTGCTCTCCTGGTGCGTTCTCGGCTACAAGAAGGTGACAAATGGCTTGCAAGCTTGGTGGGTGATACCAGGGATTTCTGGTGATGGTACCTTGGAAGGTTTTCAGTTTATTCAGATTGCTGATCTGCTGTCAGGTGACTATGGAGGAGGGAAAAAAAAACCAAACACCTCAAAACAAATGCCACCACCAAATCATTAATCAGTTAAAAGTTCTCTTGGCATTTGGCATCTCCTAGGAGCAGAATATAAACCAAATTACCATTCAGTTAGGAAAGAATAAAAGCAGAAAACACTGAGAAATGAAGGTCATGGGTAAGAACAGAGTAATCTCCTTTGTGGTGGAGAAGAGGCTGTTGGTGAATCATGAAGAGCTAATGGTTAGGGGTTGTATGTCCCTTGACGCTTGAGGGCTTGCAGGTTTTGACCAATTTAAGTTCATTTCAGGCCTGACATGAAGACAGCATCTCAGTATGTCCTTGCGGTGGGAGGGTGGTGCAACGCTAGTCCTGCGGGTGTTTGTGTGTAACAGCTCAGATCTCTAGACCTACTGAATTGTCAGATTCCACTGTGAATAAGGTGCTAACCAAAACTAACGGCTGATTTTATTTATTTGTCTCTTTCCCTGTGTATTCCACCTCCATGTTCTCTGCTCTATGAACTTGTTTTACGTGATGGAAGGGGCATGGGATGAGGAAGGGCATGTTAACGTAGGCGATGGAAATAGTGCGTGCTGGCTGAGCCTTCCCCTCCTCAATTTGTTTGTTTGAAATCTAAGAGCTAATACGTGATGGAACCTGAACTGGAGCAGTCTGTAAGTGGGCAGACAGCACTATGCAGGATTTGCTAATCGAAATGTCATGGTTAGTTGAAACCAATTCTTTGTGTCATGTGCCAACACGTGTTGAAGCTGATTATTCTTTTTCTTTTAATTTATGAGCAAATAATTGCTTTTATCAAAAGCAATTCCATATATGCAGAATATTCACGTATTCTTGGAATGCCCGTGTTAATGTACTGACAGCTTTCAGTAGCTTGAGTGCCGATAGGATCTTTGGTACGGTGGCTTATGGTTTATGGTGCACTGTTAGAGGAAGATAACCCTAAAAAAATACAAGGAGGATCCAAAACTCTTTGAAAGTCTTGCCTAACTGCAGTGGCTAAAAAGGCATTGCTGACTTAATGCAGGGGTGTTGAAATCTGTGTCTGGAATTATGGAAACAAGTTGAGAAACAGGAGCTGAATTGCTTGTTGATTATTTTCCTTTGTAAACGCTGGGAAGAGTCGCATTATGCTTTGCTGCAGCCTTTTAAAGATGGGGTATTTTTTTGTTTTGTTAACTTAACTTTTAATATGAAGTGTCATTTCCCAAATGAAGTCATGTCCTTGGGCTGGTGGCAACAGCTGGAGTTGCAGAATTCATAAATAATTCAGAANTTTTTTTTTTTTTTTTTTTTTGGTCATTTGAATCTTTATTATGTGCGAGCATTTCATCTGAGATATGGCATCGTTTGAATTCCTTCGGTATGATGGTTGCACTGACCTGTCATATTCATTTGGACGTCCCTGTGAAGGACCATATGCTCTGTCCTCAGCACGAAAGAGGATGCAAGTTGCTGACCAAAAAGGCATCTACGTTCCTGTAGGGATGGAAACCCTCGCTTCCCCTTGTCACCTCGGCAGACACACAGCTGCGGTGGAAGAAAGTGTAGTTGTTACACCAGCACGGTGGCTAAATGGCAGCCCAGTCCAGCCAAAGGTGGAAGAAAGGGCAAAACCCGCTTGCATCAGGGCACGTGGCGTTAAAACCTCAGCTGTCACTGAGGGCCAGTTGGTGTGAGGAACCTGGCAGGTGGAAGATGGGAAAGATTAAAGCCAGCTAGAAATGTGCCAAGGTGGAGGTGTGCCATGGTGGCTTTAATTGTGGGATTGCAGTCGAGTACTTCGTATGTTGGAAGTGGGGTTGCCACGCACGCAGCCTTCCAGGGATGCGCGGGAGTTGGTCTGGTTGGGCAAGGCTCAGGTCTCTTTTCTTTCACCCTCCTCGCCTCTGAAGAAGCTGCTCGCTTTGCCAAGCAAAAGGGCTGGCTAAGAGACGGAGAGGGTTTTGTGGAAAACACGCTGCCGTAGTTTTCTTCTTCACTCACTCTCTTGTAACCGTTGCATCTGGTCCTTCCCTGCTTTTGTTGCTGTGGACAAGTGGTATATTTTCCAGAAGTTGCAGAGAAATCTACCCTTTTTGGGTTCAACCATGTCCTCCACGATAAAGAGCGGTGTCTGATTCCTACCAGCTAACGTGCTGCCTGCTATTAGCAGTTCCCAGCCGGGGGATAACAGGATCTTGTTGGTCTTACCTTTGCATGCAGCGTATAGATGATGGGATGCAGGCGCTGCGGTATTTTCACGGTATAAGGTGTAACTGCAGCAGTGAGTGGAGGTTTGCATGAAGCAGATGGCCCGTCGTGCTCCTGCCAGTGGCAGAAGGATGCCTGGTAACTGGGGGTTAGTGAAATCCTGTAAGTGGAAACTGTGAACGCGAACGATAACTGTATGCAAAATGGTTTCTTTTCTAGATCCTGCCATCAATGACTGAGTCTCCCTGAAATCTTCTTATCAGTTACTGCTGAGATGAGAAGGATAACAGGAAGGAGGAGTGCTTGAGTGGTTTTAATGACAGTTAATTTCATCTATTTATCAAATGACAGGTTGTTTTTTTTCCTCACAACTCGAATGTCATGGCAAGATGCTTTTGGAAGTCGTCTTTGTAAAACAAAACTGACAATTTTTAGGCTACAAAGAGCTTATTGTATCTTTCTGTACAATGTTGTCATTATGGTAAACCGCTGGAAAGTCTTTATTTTTGAAGTAATTTAACTTGCATACTTCGTTCATTTGTTTGAATGTCTGTTGAATGCCATGTGAAAAGTTTCTTTCCAGAGTTCTTTTATTCAATGGAGTAGTTATTCTTACAATGCTCAGTTTATTATTGTCTAAACTACTGTTGCCTTAGCCTCCTGCAAAAAATGTTTCTTTTTAGTAATTCTTAAACAAATAAGGAATGAATGAGGTTTTGTCCTTTTCGTGTTTTGATCGGCATATTTTTCCTTTCAGTGAAAGCATCTTCAGTTTTCAGAATGACAGTATTACAAAGAAAGGTACTTTTTTTTTTCTAACTGAAAATGTCTTTTGTGCTATGGTTTTTTTTGGTGTGTTTTTTTTTTTTTTTTTAAGATGTATATTGCCAAGACGCAATTACTGGAAGGCGAGACGGAAGCTGTTGGGAATGTCGTGTTATGCCAAATTAAGATTTATTAGCTCTTACTTTCTCTACAATCTCTTCAACTAGAACTTGACCTATTGTGTCTGGCTTGTACTTTGATTCTAGTGGAACTAATGCGTCCTTGGAGTAGCATTTTAGAGTAACTTCAGATTCATAGAATCACAGAATCATAGAACATTTTGAGTTGGAAGGGACCTCAAAGATCATTGAGTTCCAACCCCCCTGCCCTGGGCAGGGACACCTCCCACCACACCAGGTTGCTCCAAGTCCCATCCAGCCTGGCCTTAAACAAAACATGTTTTGTTTTGGTTTTTGCTTTAAACTGCTGGGATTAACTTCAGAGAAGGGGAGAGAGACAGCCTCCTTGGTCAGCAGCTGTGCTGGTTAAAGAGGGAAGCTCCATGCACGCTTGCTCCCTCGCTCCCTCCCAGAAATTACTGCCCCTCCTAGGGCAGCAAGCTGAACTCTTTCCCAGAGCACACCTGGGCTTATTTCATCCCAAGTTAATCACGTTATCAAATGTTAGTCAACAAGCACCCTAGGTTGTTTTGATGAAAGGTCAGGGAATGCACACACAGTGTATCTTGGGGGGGTGGTGTGTTGGTGGGAGGGTTACTGGGGAGCTGGTGGTGCTGTTGTATTTTCAACAGGTGCACTTACCTCTCTCAAGATGTGATAAAAATCGGCTGTTAGAAAGCTGTGTAGTTCTCTTGTATAATATTCACGTTTCAGGGTCGTGCTGGATAATCTTAAATAAACCTGTGCTCTTTGGCTCCCTCCTTGTGTGTGCCGGTGTGAGTGGAGAGAGATGGTGTGAGTGGGTGTAGGTGACAGGACACCTGTTTGAGGAAGATGTGTCTGGTCAAGGTGCATGAATGGTACAACTGTTTCCGCGGTCTAGAAGACCCGCTGTCCCACCGCCTCAACCAACACGTGCCTCAGGTGAACTGTTTTTGACACGTGGTGCCCAGAGCTGCCTTCAGCAAGGAAGGGAGAACACCTCAAGCAGGAGAAGCCACCCCATCCACTGCTGCTCCTCTGTCTGATGTTGCAGCAGTAGATGCTAGAGTCTGGTGTCCAAGCTTTTGATGTTCGCTGTGCCGAAATTAGAAGGATATGGACGATCTCTCACACTGGAAGGCATACTGAGTGAAAATAGGGCACTAAACACCTCCTTCAACGCTGACCGTTCTTGCGAGAAGGCGGTGGAGTGTAGGTGCTGTCCCACAGATGGCTTGGGCATACAAAGAGCAAGAGGCTTTCTGCTGTGAGGGGAAACCTGAGAGCAGCAAAGCAGCTTGTGTCTGCTCTTGGGGCACCGCTTGGTGGAAGGAGCTGGGTTCAGTCACAGAAAGGACTGAGCCTCCCGCTCAGCTGGCGTGGCATCAGGTATCTCTTAACTGGCCCTTTGCTAAAGAATGAGGAACCATGTCCTGGCCTCTCCTGTGTGCCATAGGTAAGGGAGGAAAATAATGTACTGTGTCTGGAAAGGAGCTGGGGTGGGAGGGGAAGGGGCTGCTCTCTCTGGCAGGTTTATCCTCAGCAGCACACTTCTTGCAGACCAAAGCCCGTGTCTGCTGTTTGCCCAACTGGGGTGGATCTGAAAAACAGTGACACGAAGAGATAGGGCACGGTGAGCCTTAGGGCTGAGGCTTACAAAGAGATTTGGGAACGTGCACAAGCTTAGAAGTCTCTATTATTTTAAAATTATACTTAAAAAAGAAGTAGCTATGATATGAGGTGTGAAACCTGGTGCTTGATGGCATTATCCTGGCCGAGTACTGCTGTATGTTGAGAAAATGTTGGACTCTTCAGGCAAACTCTTTCTCGCCTGTGTTAGCCTATACTTGCTTGGTGCGTGCATAGTTCAAGGAGGCAAAGTGCCAGCCACGTAGTTGCCAGGATCCCCAGCTTGCCCCCAATCCCATCTCTGATGAAGGGGCGTGTGGCTCCAGGGGCCCCACTCAGGAGTGACATCCCCCCTCCAGAGGACTGGACCTGTCTCCCCTGACCATGACACGAGCCTCCACAGACACCCATCGTTTATATAATACTTTTATCTTAATACAGGCTATTGTAGTACCAAGGTTAAAATATTGAATGAAATGCTTGTGGCTGCCTAATAGGTTTTTTTTGCCTCCTTAGGTGCTAATACACAGCTAAAGCCCTATTGCAAAAGGACCTCTGCCTTGTGTGGAGCCTCTCCTGGATGTGTTGCACAGATGAGTAAAGCTTTGCATCCAAGCACTTAAAGCGATCAAATACCACAGTTAGCAATAAAAAAAGCGGGGCTGATGGTTTAACTCGATGGTCCCAAGGGTCTTTTCCAGCCTGAATGATTCTATGAGAAAGAAAACAAAATACAATTTCAGAGCAGATGGCTTTTTTTTTTTTTTTTTTTCCCCTTTTTTCTTACAAATACTCCAAATAATAGGTTGGTTTCTACTAGACTTTCTGGCTCTTCGGTGATTGCCGCATTCGGTATGAATCTATCAGGATCCCACGTGTAATCATGTGTTTGTTATTATAAACACATGATTTCTGTGCATGTTCCCCGCAAATATGTAGGGCAAAACATAGTGTACCTTTTTAGCTGGTACTATACGGTTACTTTCCGACTCCTTTCGCTGCAGTTCAAACTTGGTTGAATAAAACTTGCATTCCTGAAAATAATCTTTACATCTGTGACGTGGCAGTTGATTTTCTAGGGCTGTTTTCAAACTCCAGACGTGGCAAAACAGTTTGAAGGCAACGCGTGTTGACAATACAGAGATAAAAATCAGTTAACGACAAACTCTTAAGGCGCAAACTTTTAATAAGAGCAATGAATCATTAGAAATGATTGGAAAGGGAATAGTAGATTTTTGAATGAAATGTTTTTATAAAGGTATATGCCTCAGCAACTGGCTGGGTGGGGTAGGGGAATTCTTTGTGGGCTTCTGCGGCTTTTGCTACACCTGGGGTCGGGCTGGGTCGTCTGGGACCCGCATCTCCCTGTAACAAGCACCTTCACAACAGGGCAGCTGCCGCTGACAAGTTACTCGGAGTTACTTGGGCTTCTCTTTAAAAAATAAATAAATAAAAAAGCCGGGAGGGGGGTGTGATGGCATCACTTAACAACTAATTTGGCAGGGCGCCCGCCCACTAGCACCCTGCCTTTTTCAAGGATCCTCTTTCACTTGGCTGCTTGGTCCTGCCGGGTGTTGCCTTTCACTCAGGCTTTAGGTGGGTTTCTTTCTTTCTTTCGTTCGTTCGTTCATCCATCCACCCTCCCCCGTCCGGCTGAATTAATCAAGCAGCGCATTGGGGTTTCCTTTTTATTCTGAGCAAGAGTCTTCTGCAAAGTGTATGCTCCTACAGCGTGTAACGCTGCCTTGCTGCTGGAATCATGGAATCAGTAAAGGTTGGAAAAGACCCTTGGGATCATGGAGTCCAACCGTCAGCCCCACTCTACAGGAGTTCTGCCCTACACCGTAGCCCCCAACACCACGTCTCAACAGCGACAGTCAGGGATGGGGACTATTCCAGGGTCTGACCGCTCTTTCTGGGAAAAAATCTTTCCTAATGTTCAGCCTAAAACCTACCCTGTTGCAGCTTAAAATAATTATTAGGTTTAAAATAATCTGACAGCAATCCTGCTGTGTATAAATTCGGTTTGTTCTCTGCTCAGATTAGTTAGCTGGCACCCCTCCACCAGCATGCTACAAAAAAGCGATGGCCAGTTGATCTCATCCCGTTATCTGCCTTTTTTTTTCTCTTTAATGGATTTTTTGTTGCCATGCTGTCACCGAGGGTGAAATAGATGTGTGCACCTTGTAGGTTTCCAAGTTCTCCGCAGCCTGGGGAGATGGTGTTGGCTCCTCTGTACCATGAAAAGACTCGGGGGTGTAAGCGTTTGGAGAAGGGGAGAGGTTGCCTGCACCTGGATTTCTGAATCTTGTGTGTTTTTGGTTTTGGCTAATGGGGATGGGTTCTGCTCTACAGCAAGCCGATGTGTTACCACTGAAGCCCAAAACGCCAGGTGCCATTAGCTCGTGTGTTTAAATAGGTGTTCGTAGTTTGTAATTTGTATGCGCTAGACTCATTTCATGCAGAAGTATGTATTTTACCTGTGGAGAATGCTGTGTGACTCAGGAAAAAGCAGAAAAATTATTTAATGTAGGGTGCTAGCGTTTGAGATTTTAAAAATAACCTTGAGGTCTTTATTTCTTTGTTTACGATTGATTAGGGTTAGAGTTTTAAGAGCTTCACGGCGACTATAAGTGCTTTACAGTCAGTCACTGAGAATTATGGGCTTGGCCTGACTCACGTTTTTGTCCTCCAGTATATCCATTATTGTTAAATGCTGAGTAGTCATTGCACATAGATGACTGATTTTTGGGGGGGTATTTTACATTTTTTACGTGTTCAGAAAAATCCCTCATTAAAGCAGCTGCTGGGTGAATGAGGTAATTAAAGAGCTGTACCACTTTCATTGAAGTTGACACATGCTGCACATTCCTTAAAACTCAGTATGTGAGCGGAATGTTTCCAGGATTTATTGAAGTCAGACACTTAGAGATACTGGGGAGCTTTTAATAGTAGGAAAGACAACTTCAAGTTTTACACTGTTATATAAATCTGTCTTTAAGAAGAGAGCTCTCGTGGCAATACGTTGGTCGTGTTCTTCCTATTTTGTGCATGTGTGTGTTTGATGAATGCGCCCACACACCTGCACACGGACGCTTGAGACCTGAGCACTTCTATTTGACAGCGATTGTATATTCTATTTAGTATGTATTTGGAGAAAAAATAGTGTTGTAGTGCCGACTAAGAATCTTAATTTGCTTGGTGCCAAGAGAAATCTGCAGTTTATTGATTTTCTCTCTTTCTTCTCTCTTTCTTCTCTCTTTCTTTCTTCTCTCTTTCTCTCTTTCTTCTCTCTTTCTTCTCTCTTTCTCTCTTTCTTCTCTTTCTTTCTCTCTTTCTTCTCTTTCTTTCTCTCTCTTCTCTTTCTTCTCTTTCTCTCTTTCTCTCTTTCTCTCTTTCTCTCTTTCTCTCTTTCTCTCTTTCTCTCTTTCTCTCTTTCTCTCTTTCTCTCTTTCTCTCTTTCTCTCTTTCTCTCTTTCTCTCTCTCTCTCTCTTTCTCTCTCTCTCTCTTTCTCTCTCTCTCTCTTTCTCTTTCTCTCTTTCTTCTCTCTTTCTCTCTTTCTTCTCTTTCTTCTCTTTCTCTCTCTCTTTCTCTCTCTCTTTCTCTCTCTCTTTCTCTCTCTCTTTCTCTCTCTCTTTCTCTCTCTCTTTCTCAAAAAAAAAACCAACCTGAAATGCAATCCTGCTTAGTTTGAATTGCAGCTCCTGGTGTGTGAGTGTCTTGGTGCAGCAAGTAAGGAATCGTACTTACCGTAAACTGAGGCTGGGTTTCATTTTTAACTGGTGTGATGAGTGCGATGTTCCACATGTGCAATGCTTTGCAAGCTGTCAAAAAAGCAGACTTGTAATTACAACACACGGTGGCCAAACAAATGTCCTCAAAAAGTCTATTGAACAGGTATAGTGACCAATATTGTAATTTTTAGTGAAATGATCTTTTTCTGTTCCTTTCCTTTCTCTTTCCAGTGTATTGGAATAATTTTATGTCTATTTGAGCATGTTAGAGGGGAGACTTAGATTAGATATTAGGAAGAAAAGGGAGACTTAGATGAGATCTTAGGAAGAACTTGTAGTGTGAGGGTGGTGAGGCACTGGAAGAGGTTGCCCAGAGAAGCTGTGGCTGCCCCATCCCTGGAGGGGTTCAAGGCCAGGCTGGATGGGGCTTGGAGCAACCTGGTGTGGTGGGAGGTGTTCCTGCCCAGGGTGGGGGGGTTGGAACTCCATGATCTTGAAGGTCCCTTCCAACTCTAACCATTCTGTGATTCTGTGATTCAAGTTGAAGATGAAAAATTGGTTTCTAAACTACTTGTGTGTTTTAACATTGCGAGTCAATTCCCATGTGCTAAGGCATAAACTACTAACTAATCCGTAGCAGTTTATGCAGGAGAAAGTCACTTAATTAACACTTTTAATTTCAGCTGTGAAAGAAGGTGAAAATGAGGTCTGAAAAACGGAGCGAGGCTTTGGGTTGTTTTTTTTTCATTGCTGAAGACTCACCGGGCTGTAAGCCTGCTGCTGCTGGCGTACGTGGACCATCTCCTGCCTGCTAATTAGCCCTCTCCAACGGGCTTGCTAGAAAACGCGCCGGAGAAGTTCGTTTCTCAGAAAACCCACCACGCCGCCATAAATAAGGCAAGGGGATGGTATGGAACTATTCTACACCGCTCGTTTGGCAGGCTATAATTTAATAGAACAACAATGATCAGACTGGTATATCAGTTAATTTTCAAAACATTTTATTCCACACAAATTAGCTCAGGTCCTGGAGGGCAAAATGACAAGAGGTTACTCGTACACTATGTATTTAATTAATTGAAAAATGCTCAAATTGCTTTTACAGTTGTTATTAAAAAGTAGAATCAGTGTTGCCAGTGCTCAACCATAATTAGAACCCCGGGGAATTAAATATTTAGCATTAGTAATGTAACAGCACTTAGGACACAAATTTCTATTTTTGTAATGAAAGCAACACAGTGTAAGTGCAAATGGCTGAAACGACAGCTGTGACAAGCCAGCCGGCCTGGGATATTTCAATAAGACACCTCGTCGGACAGCAAGTCTCACCACATTACTCCTTTGTAAGAGATCCGCCAGCTTAAATCCCAGTAGCCAGGCGTTACACCCAGTATTTAGATTTCTAATTGCTCGCAGGATGAGCGCCGGGGCAGATGTCAGGCCGTCAGCGGGGGGAGCGTGCCGTGTTTGCCCAAATAACGCGGCAGAGGTGGGTGCCTCTGAGGATGGGGCTGAGGGGCAGGTCCCGGGGCTGCCGAGGGAGGAAGAGAGAACTTGTTTGTTTTAAGTTTAATTACGTTTTAAGCGTAAGTGCTTTCAGCGATGCAACGTGAAAAGTGGGATGTTGGGCTCTAATGAGCTGTGGTGGTAGATGGCTGGGGACCCTGAGGGATTCGTTCACTGAATTAACTGGATAAAAGTACTTGGTTTGGGCACGGCAGGATGGCTGAGCTGTGCTCAAAACCTCCCTTTTCAGAGCTGTCTCTCATTCCTGTTTTCCTTCTAAACAGGCCGTGTAGCGACTTCCACAGCCGCCTGCTACAACTGTTCAGCTTGTCAGAAGGTATTACATTGCCAGCTAATAAGTAATAAAACAAATTTGACTTCATTTCTCTTCTGTTTTTTTGTTTGGGGGTCTGGTCTTTTGGTTTTCTTGTTGTTTTTTTTTTTTTTTTTTCTTTTCCTGGGACAGCAGGGGAAGGAGAGCTTGAAGCCACATACGTATCTTTTGAATTAAAGAAAAAAAAAAGGAAAAAAAGCTGTATTTGGGCAAGGCGTGCTCTTGCCTTTTTAAAGTGCTGATTTGTTTTCTAGAAATAGGACAATCAGGCAGGAAAGATGGAATGAAGATGCTTTCGTTCCAGTTGGCACCTGCTCGCAGGACAGATTTTGTGTTCAAGCTGAGCACGTAGCAAGGACATACTGTCTAGACAGCACCGGACCAGGACAGCCTGTTTCTTGACAGAAGCAGGTAAGGACCAGCGTCGTCCCTGTGTGGTGCCACGTCCCATGCAGGCAGAGATGCCCCAGCTGCTGCTCTCCTGCTTTGTAACCACTTGCTTCTGCTGCAGGTCAGTCTGCAGAGAGCAGAGAACTTTCTCTGCAGGGAAAGTTTATTTTGACTTGGCCAATAAGTAAAAAAAAACCCAACATCAACAAAAAAAAAAAAAACCAAAAAAACCCCCCAAAAAAAAAAAAAAAAAAAAAAAAAAAAAAAAAAAAAAAAAAAAAAAAAAAAAAAAAAAAAAAAAAAAAAAAAAAAAAAAAAAAAAAAAAAAAAAAAAAAGAAAGACTGCTTCATACCAGAACTTGGCAAACAGCATCACTCCCTGAAAGAGTATCTCTGGTTCTGAAATTTAAAAGAGTCTTTGTCCTGAGAGGTTTCACGTACTAATTACAGGACAAATGGCCCCTGGGCTGAGCCGGGGCAGGGCTGAAGCTTCCCCAGCCCAGGTGGTGGTGATTGTACCATCAGCCCTGGCCAGCCCGGAGCCTCCCAGCTGCACACACTCAGCACTAATTACATCATGGGGCTATAAATGGTGCCTGCCAGCCCAGCCTGGGTTCCTGCTCCTCTGCCTGATAAGGGGGAAGCTTGTAAGGAAAGCTCTTCCCGTGGATATGTTCTTTCTTCAGCCTGGCTTTCAGCAATAGTTTTGCCCTGTTGGCTGAAGGTTCCCCTCGGTGTCTGGTTGAAGTTGCTGAACTTCAGTGAAGTGACAGGCGGCCACCAGTGGAACTGTAATGGAGCGTGGTGGTGACCTGGTGGATACCTGGCTGCAGCCACCAAAACCTGTGGGAGTCGTTCAGGTAAGTGCAAAATGGCTAGGAACAAAGCCAGGTTTACAAATAAACATATCAGTTTTGGTAATGGCCTGCTGGGGCACAGCAATGGTCCTCAGGGTTTCAGAGTTTCGGTTTTGTGTTTCCTGAGCAGGTAGTGCTGCTGAGAAAATGAGCTTTTCTCTACCGGGTGTATGAATTGGGGCTCAAAGTGTAGATGGGAGCTTCCTCTGTGCACGGGAGCCTTGTGGGACATTCTGAGCTTCCCCAAGGGCTTGCATCTGAGTGCCCAGCTCCCTTCAGCTCTCTCAGCTTTTCTGGGCTTACCAAGGACTTGCAATTGGGGACCCCTCGTGCTCTGTAATTGGTGTGCGATGCACAGAACCAGGCTTGATGTCACTGCATTACTGCTGGGTGTAAGTAATTCTCATCACCTCTTACTCCCATAAATAAAATCTTGGCGTTTTCCCCTTGTTCCCTTTCCTTTGATGCAAGTAGCCAGCATGGGAATGCTGCAGGGGTCTTGCTGGTGGCCCTGACTCACAGCAGGACAAGCTGTACCTGGGCTGGGGTTTTTGGCCTGGCACCTAAAAGCTGTGCTGAGCCTCTCGTGTGGGTGCACAAGTGACTGCGCCGGCACCATAGCAGCCCCGTTGCTGACTTTTGTGTCTGGGATCTAAGAAGTCTCTATTTTGGCCTGGGATGAGTTAGTTAGTTGTTTGGGTTTGGGGTTTTTTTAAGTTTGTTTCTACAAAACACTTTGTTCTCTCCTAAGGTTTTTGAGGCTTGCATCTTGTCTGTCATTGCCAGGATCAATTCCTCTAAGTCCTGCAGCCGTCGGGCTCTCTCTGAGGGTGGGGGAAGGAGGGGGGGCATGGGCTTTAGTTGCCTGGAGATTGGCAGCTGTAAAGGCATTTTCCTCTTCTGCTTCGTTTTTGTTCTTTGGTGTCTCTTCTTCCAGTCTGTACCCGCTGTGCCCAGTGCTGTAAAACACACAAAGGCAGTCTCTGACCCTTGCTGGTTTCTCATCCCTTAAGTTGAGGATAAAACACCCTTATTCGGTGCCAGAATCCACCAGCATCATCTCTCTGGAAGCACGTCACAAGCTACTCCGTAGCCAACTTCTACCTTAAAAATACAGAGTAAAAAATGCAACACTTTAGAGAAGGTTAGTCCTAGTGAAAGGATGCTCAGAGTTACTTTGGAGACTCTCCGTGGCCTTGGTTGCTGCGTGCTGGCAGCTCTCTGGCTGCTGGGAAGAAGGTAGGCAGGTAGAGCTCCAACAAAAGGTGTGCCTGGGACCTGCTGCTGCTCCAGCAGCCCAGGTCCAACAGCTTCTGATGCCAAAAGCAGGATTTAGTTTTCACACGCTTCATTGTATTTCACCAACTGAGACCAATTTTTTCAGACAATATTGAGAGTACACTTTCCAATATGAACTTGGACTAAGGCTGGTTCCCCTTTTTAACGTAGATGTGCATCCCGGAGGTGAGTGTGTGGTATCAGTCATAGCTAAGATTGTCAGAGGTTCCTAACTGATCAAACAAAACATCACAGCGTTGCCCTGATGGATGCTTCTGTTGTTTAAACGAGTGTGGAAAACGAGTCTGAAACTGCAAAAATTAACTGCCAGAATTTTTCCTGCAGCCCTGACTGTCTAATCTCGTGGTGGCTTTACTGACAGTCCAGTGGTGTGCCTCCCTTTGGATCCATAGGTTACGGAGCTGTTCTCTTTTGATGCTATGCTAGAAGAAAACAAATGAGCTGAAGGCAAAGTAGGGCTGTGACAAGAGTATCTTCCTTGTTGTTTCTGCTCTTCTTTCAATTATTGTCCAGCATGAAAAGGAAGCAGCTTGACAAGAGAGGTTTTCTGTTTTCACCTGCTCCTTGAAGTAAGGTTAATTTTTCCTCTGTCCCTTTTAGGTATTGCCTTTTATTTTCTTAATGACTTAAACTCATCGACAGGCTGAGGGAGCTGGGGCTGTTCAGCCTGGAGATGAGAAGGCTCCGGGGAGACCTTGGAGCAGCCTTCCAGGATCTAAAGGGAGCTCCAGGAGAGCTGGAGAGGGACTCTTGGTCAGGGAGTGGAGGGACAGGACAAGGGGGAAGGGTTTTAAACTGGAAGAGGGTAGATTTGGATTGGATATTAGGAAGAAATTCTTTGCTGTGAGGGTGGTGAGGCACTGGAAGAGGTTGCCCAGAGAAGCTGTGGCTGCCCCATCCCTGGAGGGGTTCAAGGCCAGGCTGGATGGGGCTTGGAGCAACCTGGTGTGGTGGGAGGTGTCCCTGCCCAGGGCAGGGGGGTTGGAACTGGATGATCTCTGAGGTCCCTTCCAACTCTAACCATTCTGTGATTCAAACTCCTAAAACTATGCCATGAAAAAGTCAGCTTTGCCATTTGTGACTTGCTTGCCCAACTTGCTGTTGTATTATATTATTCAAATTCTATTTTATACACGTGCCACCCTGATCTCATCTGAATATCTGCTACAACTCCAGTTGTGTGTTTTCCTTTTTCTTTCTTTTTTTTTTTTTTTTTTTTAATTTTTTTAAGCTTTTAATAACACCAGCAACTACCTGAGAATGGGTTTACCCGAGCTGCCCCGCTGTTGAAGGGCGATGTGAATTTTCAAGCCATCCTCACTCTATCTGCAGTTTTCAGGGCCTGATTCTGTGGCAGCTGTTGGGTACCCCGCTGGTACCCAGCACAGCAGTAGAGGTGGCATCTCCCCTGGCTGTGCCTGCCAGATTGGACCCATGGAGAGAGGGGCTTTGCTTTATTATAAATGGAGAAGCTAGACCACAGAAATACATTTGAAAACTTGCATCCAACTGGTCAGAAAACTCTAAAATTGGGTTCCTGCTGCTTTGTGTTGCTGATGTGCGTGTTTCCAGGCAGTTGGACAAGTCAAACTCGTGCTGCCCAGCCTGGGCTGTGTTGGACAAGCAAGGGGAAGGTTTTTGGTCTTGGCTGTGGGCGGTGGGGGTGGAGGCAGGGTTGTGAGGCTCTTAATGTTACACTCCCATCGTGTGTGTGACGATGAAATGAATTGGTTAATGAGTGCCTAAGCATCTGTTCAGCCTCTGGTGGATGCTTTGCCAAGGTTCAAGTTCCCCGAGGAGGATTAGCCACCTGGTCCAGTTTTCATGATCGACTGACAAAGGGGACACCCACCTTTCGTTTTACTGCAGCTGATGGATGAATGCTGGAATATTGTTGAGCCAAATGCACGGAGTCCCTGGGAGGTTTGTGAGTTTAGTGTATTTCTCTAATTTAATGATTACTTCTGCGATTGTTACAGTTGAGATTGCAGCGGAGCCTGCAACTGCCAAGTATTTTTGTAGGAAGAGTGACATCTACTCGCGCAGCTCATCTCGTGGTTTTTGCCAAATAGACTTATTTATTTCCCTTTTTTCTTAGATGACACGCCAGCTCTTTGCACACAATTATCTCTCTCGCCGTATAATATATAAAATCAATATACACCACAGGGCAACAAGAAATGGTGATAAAAAGAGATTTTTAAGAGGAAAAAATGAGCATTTCATAGCCTGAACTTACAATTATGCTTTCCAAAGCGCCTAGATTTCGCTGCATGGACAGCATTATGAGTTGATGAAAGGCCTGCACTAAAAGGCTTAAATTTATGTGACGGTAGTATCGCTTTACGATGAGCGTGATTTAGTGGGGGTTTGACCCATCAGACACATCATAGTTAAGGAACTTACTACGCTTGGAAGACAGAAACGTTACACGTTTGTTGCGGAACTTTGAAATAGCTGAAATCGTGCAGCCAACCTGAATTAAGAAAATTAAATTCTCAGCTGATGGGGAGGAATAGGGCTTGGCTGGGCTTCTGCCTCGGGGTTACCTGTGGAAGCCGTGCAGGCTCATTTTCTGAGCTTGCTTTGCTTTAGGGGTGTTGGGGCAAGGAAGAAGCTGTGGGTTGTTTTCTTTTCTTTAACCCATGGCTTGTTGGCAAGACAGGCATAGAGAGCCTGGCTCCTCCTTACAGGGAGAAGGCAGGAGGCCAGGATGAGATGCCTCTACCTGGGCTGAGGGACCCAGGCAGGTGGATCCACCCAGTACTGGGGATGCTGCAGGTACCACCATGGGGAAGGACGTTGGCTGAGGCCAGGAGGGGCTGCACCTCCTTGTCCCTGGCCTTCGTGCAGCCGCTGCGGATGTAGCCTGTCAGCAGGGAGATGAGCAGGGATGCGGAGGAATTCCAGAGCCCTGTCTGCTGGTTTTGGCAGTGATTTAGGTGGGGGAGAGGAGACAATAAGACCATTTGTTGGGCAGATCATCCAGCCAAGTGTTCAACTCTGAGCAAGCTCACCGCTGTTGCAACTGGATGCCCTGGTACGGCTGCAGTTCCAGGCCCCTGTGAAAACTGAGAGGTGGGAGGATGTGGTCGGGGTCTGTTTATATAAAGGTATATATATATATCATGAGGTATATAAACACACCTGTGTGTGTGCAGTGCCCTCAGCACAGTTCGGGAAATGCCCAGAAAGAAGCTGCCCTTCCCACTTTGTAGCTGAATAACTTGTGAATAAAGGATGTAAAAAGATCTTTTGGGTTTCTCCCCCATTTTGGTTTTTGCCAAACTTGGTTTGCAGCCTCAATTTTTACATCTAAAAATCGGGTGACCTCCCTGAACAACGCTCCCTGCTCTGTTTTCATTCATTTGCTGCTCTTGGGTGTCTCTAATGCCACTAACATGCATGATGCAACAACCCACCTGTGGAAGAACTATTTACAACCGATATTGCCAGATCAGATGGTTGCTTTTCCCTGACCAGCTGATGTTATTTGCAGCCGTGGGTTTTGATTTATGTGGCCTCGCGTAGTCAGTGTTGTCGGGACCAAAGAAAAGGGGATGTGTTCTGGCAGCACGTTGCAGGATCTGCCACTTGGGT
>VZRU01018109.1:19048-50608 GCA_013398155.1 Pedionomus torquatus | reverse complement strand
TTTTTTTTGGTACTTTGAAGGACATGCAGATGACACTAAGGCGCTTGGAAGAGCAGGTCCAGCAGCCTGAACTGATTGGGCTGTAAGTACAAGCAATGCCCTCTCTTCCGGGGTTCTTATTAAATAGTATCTGGAAAATTTCCACACCAGCCACACCTGAAGTCTCCCCTGTCGATCCTAAGATGACGCCTCAGTGTATGCGGCAACACACAGGCACCTCACGTACACGTAGAACAGCTTTGTTTTCTGTCACGGAATCACCCAACCACAGAAATGCAAATGCAGATTCAGAGAGTCTCACGCCACTCTTAGCAGATTCCAGGAGTAGCTTGTCTTTTCTTCAGGAGACCATAGCTGTGGGGCATATCCTGGATATTAATGTCAATTCTCTTGCTTCATCATCTGCGCCAGGTTCATGTCATTAGCAGAATAACAAGCAAAGGCAGCAGCTTGAACAGCAGCAGCAGCAGCACAGCCTGCCGCCTCTCAGCTATTTCCAGAGCAACTGCTATTTCCACATTTTCAGCTATTTCCAAAGCTCCCTTTTCTTGGCCGGAGTTCGAGGGCCATTAAAACCGTGCCCCTCCTCACCTCACAATGGGACAGTAATTTCCTTTAAGCGATCAGACTACAGAGAACCTCTGAATTTCAGAACACCTGGTATGCTCTCTTACCGCCGTGGGGCTACTTCAGGACGTCCTGGTTTTGCCCATTATCCGAGACCAGATGAACCCATGAATTCAGTTGTTCCGAATAGTAATCCCTGCCAAGGTGCTCCAAGGAAAAGGGGTTCCTGAACTAGGTGCTTACAAACACACAAGAAGGTACAATATCCCACCAGAAGCGGTTTGGGGATCTCTGAAAGCCGTTGTGTGACACAAAGCAGAGCAGCCCTGACACGATCCAAGGGACTGCCTGGCTTTGCCCTCAGCTTAGTCTTTCCCTTTCGCACTGCTGCGGTGCATTACTTTCTGATGCAGTTGCCCCTGTTACACAAAGCAGTAGGAAACTCTTCTTCACAACTCCGGCATCCCCTAGGCTGCAGCTCACCCTCAGGATGTAGCTGCATTGTCTTCATTATGAGCACTGCTTGCAATGAGCTGACTCAGCTGCAGCCTCTGTTTCTGTTTCTTTTGCTCCGCAGCCAACAAGGAGAGAAGGTCGCCAGCTGCCCAAGCGTTCCTGCTCAGAAGACAGCCATGATGAAATGGGTAAAAGAAAAGAGCACTGCGCCCCCTACGCCTGCACTTGCCGGGCCTCCTCCAGCTCTCTGTGTTCCAAGTCGGAAACCTCCGTGGTTCATCAGACAGGACTCCTCTTGGAGGTTTTCAGCCCCAGGCGATCCTTCTGTCACTCAGCTCCCGTGTCTCCAGCTCACCACTTCTTGCTCAGTTTTGCTACTTTGCGAGCCGTTTTCAATTCTTCGGTGCTTGTTGTCCTAGATGCAGGAACATTTCATTTCAAAAGGGATTCCTGTCTCTTCTTTCCTTTCTAGGCCCTGACATCAATGACCAGCCACCTACACAACTTCTGTTTCAGTCTCAGGTAGGTGGAATGTTCTCATTGTGTGCACACTTAGTTAGACCTGGAGCACCATGGAGTCCACATTGTTCTGACTAATGCTAGAACCTCATGGGAGAAACAGCGTGAGCAGGGAAGAGGAACGGGCTGCAAGTGCAGAGCTGTGTGTGTGCAAACTTGGTGGAGCAGCAGAGCAAAGTAACTGGGGTGCAGGCTCTGTTCTGGTCCTCGGGTTCATTCCCTTGTGAATCTGCTCACCTACCACCTCTGAAAGTGCAGCATTTACGTGCACGCTGGCAAATGTCTCTTTCTTCCCTCCTCGCGGGGAAGGGGTTGAAGTCATAAGGTTCTATCCACCTGGGTGAGCGCTCTTAGCCTCCATTAAACCGCTCGCTCCTCTGCCCTACTCCCCTGACCAAATGGATCCTGAGGGGTTGCTGGTGGGCTTTCACCTGCCAGGACCAGGGGAGCATGGACTCTGAGGTGAGATCGGATCAACACCTACAAATACTTCAAGGGTGGTTGTCAGGAGGATGGGGCCAGTCTTTTCTCAGTGGTGCCCAGTGACAGGACAAGGGGCAATGGCACAAACTGGAACATAAGAAGTTCCATCTAAGCATGAGGAGGCACTTCTTTCCTGTGAGGGTGGCAGAGCCCTGGAAGAGGCTGCCCAGAGAGGTGGTGGAGTCCCCGTCTCTGGAGATTCATTTGTGAAGCTTCATTTCCCTTTACATCTGTGCACGGTCATGCCAGGAAGCTGTTCCTGCTAACACCGGGCCTTCTCCTGTGGAAATAGTCTTCCAAAAGGAGCACAGAGCGGGTTTACAGTGTCTGTATTTTGCCCCGTGCACTTCTCTGTCTCTCTTGTTGCAGGAACTCTATGTGGCTGTTTGGCAGGCTCTCACTGCACCGTGGCTGCCTGGGCATCCTACTGGCCTTGCTTTATCAATGCGGACTTAACATGACCGGCATGGGTTTGCAAGTGCAGAGAATCTTCGAACTTTGCTATGAAAGCTTCCCGTGGACACATTAACCTGAGCCCACCTGGAGGTGCACCCGATTCAGCGCCGTTTTGTGTATTTTTAATAAACCCCTTTTACACTTTGTTTCTAACCTTTGCTTCAATGACTTTGTCCTCTCTTACATTCTATGTGTGAGCTGGCGTGTCTCACAACTCTCCCAGCTAGAGCTATTTTACTATTTTTTATATAGTTGGCCAGGCCCAAAAAGTTGTGGTGGAGTTCAATCCAGTTGGCGGCTGGTCCGGAGTGGTGCCCCCCAGGGCTTGGTATCGGTTTGTTCTCTTTATTATCTTTATCAGTGATCCGGAGGAGGGGGTCGAGTGCACCCTCAGTAAGTTTGCAGACAACACCAAGTCAAGCAGGAGTGTCCGCCTCCTTGAGAGGAGGATGCTTTACTGAGGGGTCTGGACTGGATTTGCGGTAGAGGGAAGCGTCTGAGAGAGACCCCGCTGGCCCTCCGGACAGACGCTGCTCCTCTCGAGACCCTGCAGACCTCCCTCACAGTCAGGTCTCCTGGGCAGCACCCGCTGGCCCCCGCAATGGACACGGAATCCGTGCAGGCCCCGCCGGCCTCGGCGACAGACATCGTGCCCGTGATAGCCCTGCTGGCCCCTGTGACAGACATTGCGCCCACGCAGACAACACTGGCTCCTGTGACAACCCCTGCGCCCCTGCAGGCCCCGCTGCCCCCCCGACAGGCATCATGCCCATGCAGGCCTCCTCCCAACAGGTCCTGCTCTTATCCCTGCACTGTGCCCCTGCGCATCCCCCCCACCCCAGAGACAAACATCTTTGCATCTCCCGCCTGCCCCACGACAGACATCATGCCCTTGCAGGTTAACAGTGGTTCCTGCGACCCACCACATCTTTGCAGGCCCCACCAATCTCAGCGACAAACATCTTGCCCATGCAGGCCCCGCTGGTGCCCCCAAGAGATATCGCACGTGTGCAAGCCCTGCCAGTTCCCCCAGCAGACATCATGTCTATTCAGACCCTTCCTCAACACTTCCCCAAGCTGAATCCTGGCAGACACAGACACACCTGTGCTTCAGCCAGAGTGGCTTTTCTTTCAGGTACCCTCTAAATTTAGGCCCTCTGACCCTCCACATCTTTTTTAGAAATGACTTCTTGGGTTTTTTTGGTGACTTCATTACAGGTTTGTTTCTCTACTTGCTTGGCCCATGGTGGTGAATTTTGGTGAAAATTTTACTGTTTCCACATAAGCTCAAAAACCAGAGATACCTTCACATACTGCACAAAAGTTTCCTAAGGTTCACAAGGTTCTCCTTGTGTACAGTTAGACAAACCATTGCAGCAGGCAAATCCCACTAGCCTTTTGCCACCACATTTTCCTCTAGGTCCTGATCATTTCTGCTTCTCACTGTCACCATCACCAGTAGGAGCACCAAAGCAGTCTGCTTTTCCCTTGTATTGGAAGAAAACGCCAAACTGGCCTTATGTTTGAAACTGGGCCTGGGATTATACTCCAAGAACTCATGGTGATATTTTCTGCTCCCATCCAGGGCTTCCCAGACATAGAAGACTCTGGGTTTTGCCAGGATCATGGGTGCAATGCCAAGAGGAGTTAGTTTCACCATGACAGCTTGGCCTACGTGTGTCCTTAAAGGGAACTCAGTAGGATTCCTTTGGATCATCAGGTGTGAGGGTATTCTTCCCTGCTACATTTTCCCGCTGCCCCCATCACACCTGTTAGATTTAGACTTTCTCAATGGTTTAATCCCTAATGCAGTGGCATGTTGCTTAATTAAAAAACTGATTTTAAAACCTGTATTAAAGAATGACAAACTTATTCAATTTGGTCTCATGGGGATGTGTATAGCAGGTTCCCTGTCAGTCCCCTCCCCTGCAAGAATTCACCATGGGGAGTGGGGGACTCAAACCCCAAACCTCAGCTTCTCATGGTTTCACTCTAGAGGGTGACTCCTCCTGAGGAGGCCTGATAGCGTGAAGTTCCCCTTCCCAAGGGAGGCCATCTGCCAGTACCTCTTTCTCCCCTGTGGTTTTCCCCTCCAGCAATTCCACCAGCGATTCCAGGTGTATCCTGAGTGCTAAAGCTTTTTGCCAAAGACTATTTCTTGCTACCTTGCCAGTCCAACCCAATCTGCCCCGGTGTTTGTGTACTTATATACATATCTATATGTATGCATGTGTATTTATTTGAAGAGAAAAAGTAATAGTGATCTGAGCACTATGCAAATAGTATGGAACAAGGGGTGAAATGTCCCAGTTTGAGGTCAAACAGAACCCATTGTCTGCTCAGTAATTTAACTTTTCAGCTAGACCTCTTCTCACTGACTGAACTCTCTGAAATTAACAGTGTATTTTTCAGACAGTAGCCCTCTTCCAGACTGGTAAGGCTTGGTTTTTATACTTTATGCCAAGGAACAGTACGCAGAGAGGCTCCTTCTTATATTTATTGCTATAAAAACCTTGTTGAAGGGTCAGAAATGGAAAAGCATAGAGGGGTCCCATCTGTGCGAGGAGCGGACTGGATAGACGACCCAAACCTAACATGTTTTTTTGCTGCAATGTCTGAAGAGCAAAGTTGTTTGGTTGTGCTGTGTGATGCCATGCAGACAATGAAACAGAAAGCACCCTTTGCTTCTGCTATTGTGGGTGGCCGTGTTTAGGAACATGTTTGCCTGTGGGCAGACAGAGCTGGTTTTGAGGCAACAACATTCTATGTTCTGCCATTTGGGATTTCCACTGCAGTTTATCAGTGAAATGTGGTCAAAGACTTTGGTCAGCAAGGAGAGGGAAGCAGCTCAAACTCAAGAATTTAGGTTAGATATTGGAACCAGTGAAAGGTCTCAGAGCAAGAGAGATGTCCTGAAATTTTGCTTCTTTGCCACAGAAGTGCATGACTTCCTATTGCAAAGCAAACTGGAACTGTGAGGAACTGCAAAACTTTCTGTGTTGGAATCACCTTTTGTCTGTCTCCTCCCCAGGAACAAGCACAGAAGTTCTGGTCTGCTGGGAGGGTTCCCTCCTTTAAGCAATGGGACATGCCTCTGGGAATTGTCTGATACTGCTAATGCAAGTATAACATAAACATATCCCAGTTCAGATGCTGGCACGTGGTTGTCATGGTTGCCAGATCTAGCTTAAAACAAACCAACAAGCCCAACAAAACAAAACACGGATTTCAAGTCTTCCAAACCACATGGAAGAGAAGCCAAAATACTGCCAGAACTTTGCCTACTAAAAACAAGATGCAGGCATCCACTACATGAGAATCCATGGCAGACATCTTTCTCTAACCAGATTTGGAAATAATGGAGGATTTAAAAAAAAAAAATCCACTGAATAAACAATGAAATTATACTTTGAAAACTCATGATGGATTCAGAGCAGTAATAAAATCAGATGTGGTGTTTTTTACCCATACACAAGCAAGAAATTTCTGGATAAATGAAATGTAAATGGCTGCCCAGCTGTCTGAACAGGACAGACGTACCACAGAAGAGTAAAAACCTTTGTCTTGTTCCAGTGGGGCTCTGCATCAGGGACCCACCTGATTTCTTCCTCCTCTGGGGGAGAGCTGTCTTGTCAGTAACTGTGAATGGTAGCCCAGGACTTGCACAGAGTGGAGTATGTGGCCTGTAAAGATCCAGTGATGTCTCAAAGAAATACTACTGACATAACATGTAAAGGAGCATGAGCAACAAAAACAAAACAAAACAAGTTAGAAGTAAAGACGTGAAGTCAGTAATATGACATCACTGAGACTGTAAACTCAGGCGCTTAAAAGTTAGGGAATATGGAAATTTGACCAAAGCAAAGCCAAGTCTTCCTGTCTAGGTTTTTCTCAGAATCACCTTCCTCCTGTTGAGGGGGGGGCAGCATTTCCAATGCTGGGATTGCTAAATGCTGGGAGGATGGAAAGGGCTGGCACTACAGCCACCAACAAGCTACTGGTGTTAACTAGATCTGCCTGGGATGCTCAGCCTGAAGACTATACCTCTCTTCTCTACCTCAAGTCACTCTGTTTTGGTGATATTTCTAGGAGACCTGATGAATAGGAAGGTCAGGCTGATACTTCTGTTGGGGCAGATGAACACTGAACTTAAACAAGCCTCATTTGAGCTATAGCTACTAAAATTGAAATCCTGATGGGTGTGCTCAGGGGCTGGCATTCAGCAGGACAACCCCATAGCTCTGGCTGCATTATCCTGCATTGCTGAAGGATGATCACTGCCTGACAGTCAGTGCCTGACAGTCAGCTCACAGCCTGAGCTGGCATTTAATGTAAATCTTGTTCAAGAAAATAGCTCCTGCTGTTTTAAATTGAGCCAAGCCAACATCTTCCTAATTATGTAGGCCTCTTGTATCACTTCCTACACCATCACTGTCTCAATCAGTGACCCTCTGTACTACCCTAGCAATGGAACAAGAGTCTTAAGGCTTCACTCCTGCTCCCTCTATAGCCAAGACATAGCTTCTTTCTGGAAGGATGGAAGCCATTCCCATCTCTAGGTCTTCTCAGAAGTGGATGCAAATCCAACAGTATCTAATCTTAGACAGTTACTGTTTTTTTTTCACCCTACTCTTTTACATGCATATATTCACACACAGGTGCATATAAAACGTAGTGACATCTTGGTTTAGACACATTTCTTCTTCTAGTCCATAGCTGAACATAGTAGAATACATGCTTTAGATGCCTGGACTAAAAATAAAACACTCCCTGCTAACACATTACACCTCTACACAACCAGAACTATATGTTAATTAGCATAACAGCCAGCTTTCTAGTTCCCATTTTGTAGTCATGGCAGTGGACTTCCAAAGAAGGCTTCAGTGCACCACACTAACCCATCCCTAGGGGCTAGGGGCTGATGTGGAGAACAACATCTCTAAAATACAAAGAGGCATAAAACCAAATGTGATGAATCTAAACTAACAGCATCCACAACAGCAAAGTCATTATTCTGTTTTAAATTAAAGTGAGACATTCATCTGAGGACTAGTGGAAGGAACACTAGCTCCAGTTGGTCAGACATGGACTGCAGCAACCATTTGGTCCAGGTTATTGCACCCCGTACATTAGCATTTAGCACCTCACTGCAGATCTCAGTAACAGTATGGCAAACAAAGGTGTCATGAGCCAGTAGCTTGCTGCACAAATGGCTACAACCACAGCTGCATCCGTTTTTGCCCACCACACAATTTTTGTTAAAAGAATTTAACATTTAACATCAATTTGACGTTGTAATCTTCTCCTATAGAAGCCTGTGGTATAGTCGATGAAGTCATCAGTTTAGATAGCTTAGGGTGTCTCTATGGTTAGTCTAAGTACAGTTGTACAGCATAAAATAACATTTGCTGATCAGCAACAGCTCTGAGGTGACCTGTTTCAGGAACCTGTTTGTAGCCTATGCTCACCCATGCACTTTTGAGAATAGATCTGGCTGCACAACTATGGAGTACTTCTAATTGTACTTCAGCTCCATCTGCATGACCTTGCAGATAGCATCCTGGCTTTCCTGCTGTTCCCTGCAGAGTTAATAATTCTGTCACTCAGGTTTACTTTTTGGTGGGCCTACTGCAATGCATACTAGAAATCTCGGAACTCATGTGATGTCAAAAATACTTGGTTTTCATATTCCACTGAGACTGCTTCAAAGGAGGAGGAAAATTCCCAGTTTGGCTTTTTCACAAAATCTTCATAGAGTCTTCGTGGTTGGAAGTAACCATCAAGTCCAGCAATACACACACACAAAAAACCAAACCAAAACAAACACACACACACACCCAACAGCAAAACAAATCACCCAACCCTACAATCTCAGGCACGAGAGCATGCCCTCAAGTGCCATGTCTGCTTATTTCTTGAATACTTCCAGGGACAGTGACTCCACCACCTCCCTGGGCAGGTTGTTCCAGTATCTGATCACTCTTTCACTGAAGTCATTCTTCCTAAGATCTAATCTGAACCTTCTCTGCTGCAAATTCAGACCATTTCCTCTGGCCCTGTCATTATTTCCTTGTGAGAAGAGGCCAACACCCACCTCTACAACCTCCTTTCAGACAGTTGTAGAGGGCAAGGATGTCTCCCCTCAGCTTCCTCTTCTCCAAACTACACTTGCCCAGTTCTCTCAGCCTCTCCTCATAGGACTTGTTCTCTAGACCCCTCCGCAGTTTGGTGGCTCTCCTCTGGATGTGCTCCAGCACTTCAATGTCCTTGTAGTGAGGGGCCCAGAACTGAACACAGCACTCCAGGTGAGGCCTCACCATTGCCCAGGACAGAGGAACCATCACTCCCCTACTCCTGCTTGTCAAGCTATTCCTGATCCAGGTCAGGATGCTGATGGCCTTCTTGACCACCTGGGCATACTGTTGGCTCATGTTAAGTTGGCTGCCCACCAATACCCTCAGGTCCTTTTTTCTAGGCAGGTCTCCAGCCACTCTTCCCCAAATGTGTAGTGTTGCCTGGGGTTGCTGTGACTGAAATGCAGGACCCAGCACTTGGCCCTTTTAAACCTCATCCCATTTGCCTTGGCCCATTGATCCAATATGTCCAAGTCCCTCTGTAGAGCTTTCCTACCCTTCAGTATATCAACACTCCCACCTAGTTTGGTGTCATCTGCAAACTTACTGAAAGTGAATTCAATCATCAGTAAAGACATTAAACAAGATTGGCCCCAGAACTGAGCCCTGAGGGACACCACTCACAACCAGATGCCAACTGGATTTCAGCCCATTAATCACAGCTTTCAGTACATAGTCCATTAAAGGATGTGACTGATTGTCATTGAAGTGCTGGCACACTGCATTTTCTGGTTGGTAAGAGTCAGCAAGGAGCAAGCCAACACATTTAAGTCTTTCCTATGTTGCTACTGAATGTTGATAAGTTTTTCAAGGGCCCATCTGCATCTGTTTCCCCTTCTGAGGTAAGAAAGTCCAGGGCGTGTATTTGTTAGCTGCATCTTGTAATTGAGTGATCTGATTGGCATGATACTAGGCCCCATTTTAAAAGTGTGTAATTAACTTTAAACACAAATATTCCCATTGAAGTCAGTCATTATTCCTTTGCTTAAGTGCTTTGTTGAACCAGGTACTAAATATGAAGCAGCCCTGTGTGACAAAATTAATTGCCTCTCTGCCCCAGGCACTTAGCTGCTTTGCTGACAGAACGAAGATGGGGAAATCATATAGAGCAGCCACAACACAAGCTTTCCTCAAATCAAGCGGAGAGCGGCAGCAGTGAGCACCATGTCTTTAAAACCGAGCTGGATGGAGACGGCAAGGGGGCTTCCCATAGATGGAGAGGCCCAAAACGAGCCAGGAGTTTCATGAGGGAGCCATGAGGTGGCCAGGGCCAGGTCACAGCAAATGTCAAAGCCACCACGGCCAGCTCTTCTCCCCTGAAGAAGAGAAGGCTGAGGAGAGACATTATTAATGCTCATGAATATCTGAAGGGCAGGTTCAAGGAAGACGGAGCTTGACTTTTTTCAGTGGTTCCAAGTGACAAGACGAGGGGCAACAGACACAGGCTGGAACACTGGAAGTTCCATTTAATTATGAGAAAAAACTTATTTTGGGTGAGGGTGCCAGAGCCCTGGGAGAATCTGCCCAGGGAGGGTGTGAAGTCCCCTTCTCTGGAGACCTTCAAGCCCTACCTGGCTGCAGTCCTGAGTGATGTGCTCTGGGCAATCCTGCTTTAGCAGGGGAGTTGGACTGGGTAATCTCGAGAGGTCCCTTCCAACTCCAACAATTCGGTGATCCCGTGAAAATCAAGGAGCCTTATAGTATTACATCTTGCTGGGTTGCATGGTGGGTTCAGGTCCCTGCGAGCACAATCGTACAGCTGGGAGAGTGGGGACGGGAACCATCAATCACCAAATCATGGATACTTATAGGCATTAATAAGGTCTCTCCTCAGCCTTCTCTTCTCCAGGCTAGAGTCCCAGCTCTCTCAGCCTTTCCTCCTCAGGGAGATGCTCCAATTCCTCCAGCATCTTTGTTGCACTGCACTGGACTCTCTCCAGTAGTTCCCTGTCTCTCTTGCACTGGGGAGCCCAGAACTGGAGGCAGGATTCCAGTTTTGGCCTCACCAGTGCAAAGCAGAGGGGCAGAATGACCTCCCTCCACCTACTGGCCACACTCTTCCCTATGCAGCCCAGGATTCCATTGGTGTCTTGGTCATAAGGGCACATTGCTGGCTTGTGGATAATTCACTATCAGGATCCCTAGATCCTTCTCCTCAGAAGTGTTTTCCAGCCAGTTTGCCCCTAACCTGTACTGGTGCCTGGCATTCTTTTGCCCACATGCAGGACACTACACTTGCCATTGTTCTGTCTCATGAGGTTCTTCTCTGCCCAGCCACTCTAGCCTGTCCAGGTCACGCTGGTTGGTGGCACAGTCTCCTGGAGTGTCAGTCAGCCCTCCCAGTTTGGGGACTCTTTCTTCTCCATTGCAGACCCCAACTCTGAGGCAGCTGGTTGTTACTCTACGTGGATTTTAAAAATTGCAGTGCATTGAAATTTGTCATCTTAGGCAAGTACATCTGGCTCCTATGTTTGCATAACCCATGTCCCAGCACAATGCTGTCCCCAAGGAATGTCCTTTCTGTTCTTTGCCCTGTACAGGACTGAGTGATGTGGCTACAAAAATGTTCAGGTGTATTCACATCTGAAAGCCTGAACAAGTAGTTGGAAGATAAATATCTTGAAGGTGAGAATAGGGAAACTGCGTTATGCTCAGGAAATCCTCTGAGCTGAAAATAGGTGGAGGTGGGAACACTGCTCAGGGGAAGTGCTATATATCTTTGTGCTATTCTTACTTTTCCCAGTTGTGAACACCTTTCTTATACATTCTGCATATTAGATGTATTTATCAGTCCAGCCCTAATAAAACTAAATATATTTCCTCCAACCACCCAAAAAATCAGGTCCCAGAGGAAAAATAAAGTGGGGGAGAGGAGAGGGAGGAGGGGAGAGAGGCAGAAGAGGCAGAGGCAGAAAAGTGCAGGCAGAACAATAGCAAAAATGGAGAGGGGTGAAAGGGTGAAAGTTCATTAGTAAAAATCGCAGTGGGTTTCGTTGGCCTAACCCTACTGGCCTGAGAGGGCAGAATAGGGTCTGACTATGGATTTATGTAAGGAGCACAGTCCCAAGGGATGGAGCGCCCAAGAGGAGTGCATGAGTCACCACCTAGAAGGGAAAATAATTCCTTTGAGTTAACACAAAGGGAGAAAAAGGCTTGGGCAGGGCCTGTACCAGTTGCACTGCTGCAGCAGTAGGACCTCAGCACTCTGACCCTACTGGGAGATGCTGTGTGTCAGCCCCATGGGAGGCCTTTTCTCCACCTCTGGGGGTGGTGAACACACATTGCCAAGGGTACATGTGTAAGCAGTGGTATTCTTGCTGCAGTTCCTTTCACTGAATCTTGGAGCATTAGTGATGATAAACAAGCTAAGGTAGCCCTCAGGACAGCACATTAGTCAGCAAATGAGCCTGTTGACAGGTAATCCAACGGTAATGCAGCATTTTCATTTATTCTGCCATGTCTAAGCAGATACGCTGATGGCCTCCGGTTTAGAATACATATGCTTGTCTAATGGTACTTGCACACCAGCCCTTCCTGGGAGAATGAGCAGCAGTCATTTATTAGGTTTTGTACAAATGCAGTCCTTGTGCTGGTGGGCAGAGATTCTCAGCTATTGCCAAGGGAGAAGACAGAAAAGATGAGTCCAAAGAGGAACAGGAAGCAGGATCATCCTTGATTTCAACTGATTACAGGTCCAGGCAGGCATTTGCATACATTATCTGAATTACTGGGGAGAGGCTTAGGGCTACAGGAGTTACCACCAATGATTTTCATATCAAAGAGCTTTCTGAATAAGTACCAGAACAGATATTTCTCTCTCTGAGGGTTCTGAGTTCTTTTTTTTTTTTCATTCAGAGATCAGAAAGAGTGACAGCTTAATCTTCATAAAGAACTCTTGATAATCAAATTTGTTCAGCAAAAATCTGGCTTTGGGATGAGGTGCATAATTTACATCCATGGAGAGCCAACCTTGAGTAAGCAAGAAACATCTAGCTTCAGAAAAAGGAGAGGACTAAATAATTTCTATGATTTTCAGGGAAAAATTGCCTAATGTCTTCTAAAATGTATTATACACCCAGCATGAATTAATGTAATTCATTAAAACTCAGAGAACTATACTTTAAAGTCTGAGCCATGCCATCTGGTTCTCTCCCTGTGCAGTGCCCTAAGCATATGGCCAGAGAGAGCATACTTCTTTCTCCCTTCTCTTCTGTCTCCTTTTATATTCTACCTAGCCTCATTACCTTAGATTTCCTTACACTGAATTAATGTGCATAAGCCATTTATTTGGCTTCTCTGTTAATCTAGCTTTGTGATTCTGAACATCATTTAGGCTGGACTGGCGATTCCACATTTTACCTTGTCAGAAAAATTATCCACCTTAATGTGTATTTGTTTTCTAAATTGTGATATATAGGGAATTGAATGGGTCCTAAGGATGTTCTTTGTGTCACTTTACTGCCTGTTTCTTGTCACCAAGGTCCATTTTCATGTCAATTCACTCTTGTTTCCAAACTACAATGTACAGAGAAATTGCAGTGATAAGGTAAAGCAGTTATCTGCTCATAAAAATGGCTTTGAGCAGCCCTTGTATGCAGTATGTGGCTCTTTTAACTGCACGGTTATTTACTTGAGTGAAACTCCTTGAATATGAACCTTTTCATGCTAAGTAATTTGAAAAGCATTCCGAAGAGCAACTGTTTTTTGTTTTTTTTTTGATAAGACGTCATTGGTTGTTTGACTTACAGATGTGGATCCCTGGCTGGGTGTACCTCTGTGCCTTGGCATATATATTAACTTTATCAAGAAGAAGATATTGCTTCACCCATTCTTGCCTCTGGGCAGTCTGATTGCAGCACTGGCTTTCTGACTGTGGAAAACTTCTCAAGGTACAAGAAAACAAAATTTAATGAAGGTCCAGCTGCCTGATTTCTGCAGTTGTCGTAGTGATGAAAACATGGCCAGCAGTGTGCAACTTGTACTTCCAGTACATCTCTTCCCTGAACTTGTTTCTTTCTATGAAGACCTCATTGTAGTAATGGATTTGGTTAATACTTCCCCTTCCCTTGAGTCATGTAGAGCATCCACCTCGAGTTGTATCCAAAGCATGAGGCAACACTGCCACAAGATATTTTTCCAATGCAGGTCTGCTGGGCATTGCTCATGCCTGTTTATACAGAAACTGCAGAATTAGTGCCCAGAGAGGCATATCAGAGAAGGGCTACTTGCAGATTATCAAGTTTCTGTGGAAAGCAGCAGTTCAGATGCAAGAAGACAGACAGGTCCTGCACAACCATCTCTCCAGCAGAAACGGAATATTGACAGTTCTCTCTCCATATATGACCCCTGCCTAAAGGAAANAAAAAAAAAAAAAAAAAAAAAAAAAAAAGGCTTTCCATAGCCCGCTACAGTCTTTATTACCACAAAATGTCCAGAACACAGAATGATATTTGGATGATTGTTTTTGCTTGAAGAGAGTTGCTTCGGTGGCATTTCAGTTTTACTGTGAACCAGTACAGCATGTGGAGAAATAGATGTGCTGATGTCCTTAACAGGATTTTCTTGATAAAGGCAGATTTAACCTTAATTGACTTATCCAGATGCAACAAGGTTTCAGCACATGGTACAGACGATGTTTTCATTTGAGTTTCATTGGTGATACAATCCTACAGTGAAGATTTGGAAGAGAAATAAACCACCCCAGTTTGGAAAGAAAATACAAGACAACTGCTCAGTAGGAAAACTACAGACAGACTTCTGTTTTCAGGGATAGGAACAATTTTGCTACCTTTCACTGGCAGAACAAGGAAAGCTGAATGCTGCTGGGAAGCCATTGACATTACTGCCTGATATCTGTGGAGCATTTTACACGCAATAGAGAACAATATGACCAAAGCTGATGTCTTAATGTAGAAACCAGGAGTATATCTTCCTGGTATGGGAAATGCTGTGTTGCAAATGCTTATTTGAAGGAAAGATAATCTTTAGGTTAGGGCTTTGGCTTGGATATGTCAGTGTCTTTCCAAGCTCTGCCCAGTGCCATGAGCAAATAATTTACTGTGTCATGGTTTGGGCCAGACCAGCCACTGAGATGAATGACAGATGCTTTCCCCCACCTCTGTCTCCGAGGAAAGGAGGCAGAGATTTATGAGTTTAAAGAAAACTAACTTACTTTAGTGAAAATAATAATAAAATANGGTACTTCTCAGACACTAACCACTGAAGGAAGAGGCTGATTCTTTGACCCCTCAGTTTTTATACTGATCATGAGGCAGATGGGGTAGAATACCCATGTTGGTTTGGGTCACCTCTCCTGTCTGCTTCCCCCTGCAGGTGCGACCCTTTTATCTCTTTCACTTCTGACCCTCGACTAAATTGGGGCAAATAACAAAGTGAGCTCACTTTGGTTGTTATAGCAATAAGGATAAGCAGGACCTCTCTGCACACCATTCCTTGGCATAATCAGTTCTTATCACTCTGAGAACAGTTTCTCTACAATGTACTGTTAATTTCAGAGAGTTTGAGACTCAGCTAAAAGGTACAATTACTGAACAGAAAATTCATGCTATTTTACCTCAAACCAGGACAATCTGCCAGCCTCAGTTTCATATCTATAAAGTTGAAACCCTAATTATTTCTTCTGCTCTGCCTTTTGGTGTGGGCAGGACTTTCAAAGCCTATTAATATAACACACAGGGAAGTAACTGAATCGCTGTGTATTTGAGGAGCTCTCAATGCAACTGCATCCCTGCAGTGGAATATCTGTTCCTAGTGAACAGAAGGGGAGAACATCTGTCCAAAACAAGGGATGGAGATCAGTACCTTCCTGGAAAAGCTGTGGTTCTGTACTGCTGTGCTTCTCACAGGAATTTATCCCCCTGGAGGCAGAGCAGTTCATGCCGTCACACCAGCAACGGTCTGCCTGGGGCTGCTGAATGGACCTCCCTTCTGTTTGATGGAAAGGGGTATAGGAGGACCCTGAGGTCCTCTCTAGGGGCAGACTGCAGCAGTGCTGGCTCTCTATTTTTTTTTCCCAAACAACTGTGGAAGCACAGAGGAAAATACCATTTTCATTTGTGTTGAAATTCTCTGCAGAAGAAAATTGAACCCTTTTTGACCCATTGCAGCGCAGATCTCTGCCCTATGTAGAACAGGTATCAAACCTTGGTGTGACAAAACCACAGGCAATAGGTCACTTCATCCGCTACCCAGAGATGGCAAAATGCTTGCTGGGGGCTGTCCTTGCTCCCTGAGCATCCCAGTGTACAGAAAAGGTTCAAACAAAAGACTGAGGCCATGAAAAACACAGCAGATGTGAAATGCCTTCGCTTCAGTCAGTTTTGTAAGTTGCTTCTGTTTCGATGGCCCTGAAAAAGTATGCTTCTTTTTATGCTGAAAAATTATTAACTGAGTTGTGAGTTGCCATGGATGCAGCTTTCAGTTTATTGCAGGCTTTGTTCCTTACTGTGTAGGACTTTATTCTCAGAGCTCTCCTGGCCTTATAAATACTGAAAAAACTGGCCCATTTTTTTCACAGAAGTCAGAGGCAAAATTGCCACTAATTTAAAGGTGTGGATTCAGGCATATTGTATTGCCTTATATTTTTCAAAGCATTGATCACCTCTGTTTTGGAAGTCTCCTGACTCTGCCTAGTAAGTCAGATTTCCACTCAGGTATAAACAATAAAGGACAAAAATATATTCCCTTTCCCTCTATAAGCCAACACTAGAGGCTGTTTGTCCCTGGGAATAGTTCTGGCTGGGACTCCGTGGCACACATTCTCATGAGTACATGGGAAACTGTAGAGGAATCGCCTCTGCATTGCAGCAAGGTATTTGAAGAAATCGATGATCTGCATACAGTATGTTGTTTAGCTGCTGTAGTTTTCCAGCCAGCCACGGTGTCAGAGATGCAGTGGATGGTGCTGGCAGCTAAACATTTGAGAATTCCTTGGACTGACTATAGTTGCAATTACTGTAATGAAACGAAATTTTGTCTCTCAGAAGTTATTTGCAAAGAAATGGATAGGGATGGGATGTACAGTTCAAGGCCAGTTGGCAACAGTGCTAAAAAAGATTATGGAAATTGCCTTATACTTAGTTGTTCATTCTTCTTCCACACTAAACCATTATATTTCTTTTCAGAGGAAGGAGCTCTACAGATGCACAGACATCTATGCAGTTAAATCCTAAAGTATTTCTTCAGTGATTACACAGAAAAAAAAGAAAAAAGATTCTCAACATTTCATGGCCACTCTTGAAGTTGAATTTCCTGGGCTCTAATGCAAGCCATAAGACTTTAAATCTTCCAGTTTATCTGCCTGTGCAATTCAAGCCACACAAGGACAGCTTGCGTTGCCATGGAGTGTTGGGGTCTCACCACAGCAGGACCTACTCTGTGAGATGCTCTACACTCAGAGAGCCTGGGAAGTTTTCATGCAGGTTTGCTTCTGTGCAGTTAATAAGACATCTTGTGATACTTGTAGTGGTAAAAACCTCCCAACAGACTTCCTCATTTTCTCAAAAAACTTTGAAGCTGCCTACAATCACTGACCCCCTTCCTGCTCAAGTGACTTTTGCATGCAAAATACGATGGCTAAAGTAGAAAACAAGGAAACAATGACTTACCTAAGGCTGCTTAAAATAGAGGTATCCATTATTATTATTATTATTATTATTATTATTATTATTATTATTATTATTAATTCAGTGCTGACAGCTTACTTCACTTATTTTAAACAAGCAAAGAGGGGAAAACATGGAACTTCAATTCTCCTCCCTTAGGACTTGTTACATCCATCTCACTCCCCTGGATGTCAGCAGTCCTGATTCAGGGCAGTGTAACCAGAGGAAAGAATTAGATCTACGGTCCCCTTCCCATCATGGATGAAACAAGCCAGAGGTGACTGGTGACAGCCAACATGGCTTCACCAAGGGCAAATCATGCCTGACAATTTTGTTAACCTTCTAAGATGGCATTACAGCATCGGTGGATAAGGGGAGAGCAATGGGCATCATCTACCTGGACTTATGCAAAGCGTTTGACACTGTCCCACATGATATCCTCGTCTCTAAATTGGAAAGGCATGGATTTGATGGATGGATGACTCAGTGGATAAGGAACTGGATGGATGGCTGCACTCAAAGCCAGCCAACGGTTCAATTTCCAAGTGGAGACCAGTGATGAGAGGAGTTCCTTAGGGGTCAGTACTGGCACCAGTGCTGCTTAACATCTTTGTCAGCAACATTGACAGTGGGATTGAGTGCACCCTCAGCAAGTTTGCCGACAATACCAAGATGTGTGGAGCAGTTGACACACTGGAGGGAAGGGATGCCATCCAGAGAGACCTGGACAGGCTTGAAAGGTGGGCCTGTGTGAACCTCATGAAGTTCAACCAAGCCAGGTGCAGGGTCCTGCACCTGGGACATGGCAATCCCAGGCACAAATACAAGCTGGGTGGAGAATGGATTGAGAGCACTCCCAGGGAGAAGGACTTGGGACAAAGCCTAAACAATGTGGCTCAACATGATTCAGCAATATGCACTGGCAGCCCAAAAAAACAACTGTTTCCTGGGGCACATCAGAAGAACTGTGACTAGCAGGTCAAGGGAAGTGATTCTGCCCTTCTACTCTGCTCTGGTGAGGCCCCACTTGGAGTACTGTGTCCAACTCTAGAGTGTTCAACACAGGAAGGACAAGGATCTGTTGGAGCTGGTCCAGAGAAAGACCACAAAAATGTTCAGAGGGCTGAAGCACCTCTCCTATGAAGACAGGCTGAGAGAGCTGGGCTTGTTCAGCCTGGAGAAGAGATGGCTCCACAAAGACCTTATAGCAGCCTTCCAGTATCTGAAGAGAGGTACAAAAGAGATCGGGAGGGACTCTTTATCAGGGAGTGGAGTGACAGGATGAGTGGCAGTGGTTTTAAACTGAAAGAGGGGAGATTTACATTAAAGAAGTTCTTTCCTGTGAGGGCAGAACAGGTTGCCCAGAGAAGCTGTGACTGTCCCACCCCTGGAAGTGTTCAAGGCCAGGCTGGATGGGGCTTTAAGTAACATGGAGTAGTGGGAGGTGTCCCTGCCCATTGTGGAGAGTTTGGAAATAGATGATCTTGAAGGTCCCTCCAGCTCTAACCATTCTATGATTATGTGATCATAACTGAGCTGGTCAGAAGGAGAGATGTTTTAGTTTGCCAGGTTGATTAAACTCATTCCTCTTTCCTCCTGGATCCCTGCACCCATTTTACACTCCCAGGCCAGAAGGTGCCTTTATGTTCCCAGGGCTTATTCCCAGTCTCAGCTGGGACAAAGAGATAGGCAGGGATGCGGCAAAAGTTGGGATGCTCCTGTGGAGCCTGATAACTGCTGTGTATAGCATGGGAAAGGTCAGCATATGATTCACAGGTGACTGTGAAAGGTCAGGTATAGGTTCGCCTTTCCTCTGCAGCCTTGTGTCTCAATTTTTCTCCATTAGAATCATCTCTGTCCTGACTCTGGGATCTCTCTGTTTCATCTAAGTAAGTGCAAGTGCCAAGAAGTATCTGTGCCCTATCTCATCCTGTCTCCTAAGGGTATCTCTGTCCCAACAGGATGCCCTTCAAAGGAGGCACACTGGACCCCCAGCTTCATGTGATTAGGGTTTTAGCCCTTCAGATCCCTCTATCTTTCATTATTTTTTTCAGACATGATGTCCTTACAAAGGCATGTTTTCAACTGGAAAACAGTTCTCTGAGACACAGAAAGAGAGAGAGGGGTCTCACACAGCAGGCCTGGGGACGCTCCTTCCTTTTTGGCCTGTTCAAGCCAAAAAAAACCAAAAAAAAACAAAAAATAATCTTTGCAAACTGAGAGCTTTTTGTCCTGCACTGACTGAAGTTTTTCAATAGTTACAGAAAATCAGTGAAGGAGAAAAAGTGAATTCTGGAAGGAAACTGCAACAAAAAACGACATCCTGAGGATTCCTGAACCAGACTGGGCTCAGGGTCATTAGAAATACTGTAGGTGAAGGGCAAATGTTATTTGACAAAAAATGGTGGGGGTTTGACTTTAAATAAAATTTCATATGTTCAAGCTTTGGGAAGTGAGAAAGGACTGGTAGAATTAATCATCTCAAGCAATTTCAGGGTAGTTTACATAGTCGGACACTTTATGTCAAACCACCCAGATCTTCTGTTTTTAGTACAACTAGAGATGGGTCTAGAGTGGGAGGATTAGAGCTAATACTTTCCAGCATTTGCAGATCTTCAAATAGAGATTTTTTGCTTGACTGTCAGCAAAGATTAGGTGCATCTGCAGAGTTTAGAAGCAGATTTTTTTTTTCCCCCAAGGTTCAGGTTGCATTGTGTTTCAGGGCTTTACATCAGGAATATTTTGACAAATCAAAACCAGACATGTCTGAATTGTGAGAACATTGAAGGAAACAAAAATTTCAACCTCATGGTAGGTTTTCTGTTATGCATGATAATAGGTAAAACATATTTTTGTGATTGAAGCTACCATAAGAAGTCCAAGGTAAAGAAACTGGTAGCAGTACCCTGTTCTTATTTCCTAATTAGGCTTTATAATAACTACACATAATTACACTGAAAGTTTTGAAGCACAGAAGAACTTTGGTAAGTAATACTAGCTTGATAAAATGCATTTAGATTTTATTTCTGTAAAGGTGCAATTGCTCAAATCCTCCTCAGTTTTTCTTGTATTTACTTGGATTTGGAGTGAGATTTCAGATACCCCAAACAATATTGATTCTTCCATCACTAAGACCTGGGTTTGCCATGCATGGCTGACAGCTATGATTGCTTTTTCTGTTATGTCTATGAAGTAAATGCACCCTCAGCAAGTTTGCTGACAACACCAAGCTCGGTGGTGCAGTTGACATGCTGGAGGGAAGTGATGCCATCCTGAGAGACCCGGGCAGGCTGGAGAGGTGGGCTAGTGCAAATGGCATGAAGTTCAACCAAGCCAAGTGCAGGGTCCTGCACCTTGGACATCGCAATCCCAGGCACAAATACATGTTGGTTGGAGAATGGCTGGAGAGCAGCCCTGACAAGAAAGACTTGGGAGTGCTCCTAGATGAGAAGCTCACCTTGAGCTGGCAGTGTGCCCTGGCAGCCCAGAAAGCCAACCCCATTCTGGGCTGCGTCAAAAGAAGTGTGCAGGTGATTCTCCCAGTCATAACAGGTCTCGTGGACGGCCATGAAGATGTTCAGAGGGCTGGAGCACCTTTCTTATGAAGACAAGCTGAGAGAGCTGGGGCTGTTCAGCCTGGAGAAGAGAAGGCTCTGGGGAGACCTTAGAGCGGCCTTCCAGTATCTGAAGGGAGCTACAGGAGAGCTGGAAAGGGACTCTTTGTCAGGAAGTGTAGTGACAGGAGAAGGGGTAACGGTTTTAAATTGGAGGAGAGATTTAGATTAGATCCTAGAAAGAAATTCTTTCCTGTGAGGGTTGGTTGGAACAGGTCGCCCAGAGAAGCTGTGGCTGCTCCATCCCTTTTTTGTGTGTGTTCAAGGCCAGGCTGGATGGGGCTTTGAGCAACCTGGTCTGGTGGGAGGTGTCCCTGCCCATGGCAGAGAGGTTGGAACTCGATGATCCTGAAGGTGCCTTCTAACTCTAACCATTCTATGATTCTATGAACATGTCTTACCTGTGTAAATAAGATATCCATACGCAAAGACTGGTTCAGGGAGAAACACCTTTTGTTTGCTTTCCCTCAAAAACTATGGGTTTTTTTTCCCCTCAAAAACTTGTTTTCCTGTGGTTTGTTTATGGGTAGGTTTTTATTGCTGTAATGGATTTTTTTTTTTTTTAAATAGAATAAGGGCTGTTGTCCGTTACACAAGGGGATTCGTGTCAGCCAATGATTTTGCCCAGGGTCATTTTACTGTTCCACTTGCTGCACTGAGGTGGCACAAACAACATCCCCACCAAAGTGGTTGCTCTTTCCAGCTTTTCCCAAATTTACGTTAGCCATGGAAAACCAGGCTGCTCTTGCAGCCACTGTGGGGAATAACAGTCCAAGTCAAAGGCAGCACCTACTTCTGAAGTTCCTGGACCTGAATGGCTGACTTTCCCCCACTAGAAAAGATGACATTGTGGAGTAAGTTAATTTTAGGGCATTTACTTAATAGACCAGTCACAAAAAGTGACTGTTTCCTGTGAGGCTTTCATTCAGATGATTTTACAGCCGTTTTAAGTAAAACAAAAGCTACTTGAACCTTGACTTGATTAAATGATTTCACTTCACTGAAACTATACTCTAACAAAGCACATGTGTCAGAGTTGCTTATGTTCATGGCCAGAAAGTGAAGAGTAAGTTCTAATTTATGGAAATTCATGAATTTCCAGTTAAACAAAAAGAGGGAGGGAAAAATAAAAGACAAAGTAAAAAGGGAGGGGGGGAATGGGACTGCTTTAAAATCCAGTTCCTAGTTTTGTCTGTGAATCATAGGACATATGTTCATATGCCTAAAACAGCAGAGACTGAGCTTCCATAGTATTTTGGCTTTTGTTTATGGTTAATGTGGGGAACTAGATTGTTTTTTCTGAGAAGGGGAATCTATTTTTTGCATACTATGAGGCATGGGAGCCTTCAGTGAGAATTTTCCAGTTAGCAGGTGATGGACATGAGTGTCTTTTCAATACACAGAGGAAAGACAGATGTAAACAACATCTTCAGTGCATTATTCATCCCTTGTTAGGCAGTTGAGCTGCCCACAGAACAGGCAGTATTAGATTCATGCTGGGTGCATCAGCCAAACCCACCAAAACCTGAGCGACAGATGGCCCCTCCCTCTTTTCCCCCCGCTTTGGGTAAAGAGAGGAGAGGAAGGAGTTAAAGAGATTCAAGAGTTTAGAACAAACTAAACTACTTCAATGAAAATATAAGCAGCACAATAAAAAGGAAATTTAGGAAAAATAAAAGGAAAAAGGGAGTATACAGTACACACAAAACCGTATCAAGCTCCCAGGACGACGACCACGTCACCAGCAGGCCTCAGGAAAAGTCCCAAACCGGACCCGGCGACCGACAGAAGCGGGGCTTCAGATCCGGAGCCAGGAACTCCGAGATCGGGATCAGAGGCAGATGAACAGGCAGGGCCCTCCTTGGACATCAGCCATCAAAGAAGGAGAAAGAAGGGGAAAGAAGAAGGGGAAAGAAGAGGGTTGACCTGTTGATCCTTCAGCTTTTATAGGGGGCATGATGCTGATGGGATGGAATACCCCTGTTGGTCAGTCCTGGGTCACCTGTCCTGTCTGCTCCTCCTTGAAGGCGGGACCCTCTGACGGGCGAACAACGAAAATTATCTGACCTTGGTTCTTCCAGCAATAAGTCTAAACAAGGGCCTCTCTGCACCGTCCCCCGGTACAATCAGGTCCTATCACTGCAAGACGGAACAGCTCCGCACAATGTGCTGTTAATTTCAGAGCCCAGCTAGCTAGGAGAGGCCTAGCTAAGAAAGCAAAACTGTAAAACAGAAAGTTGGTTCATTTTACCTCAAACCAGGACATTGCAGTACAGCATGCAAAAACTTAAACTGCTTTTTTTAAAAAAATATTTATTTTATTAAATAAGCTACTTCCAGGGCAGCTCTTCAACAGAGCAAGCTCCAGGAGTTTGCCCTGGAGCTTGTCACAAGAAGCTTGGAGAGTTGCCACATATGATTTCTGTGCACCTGACAGGACAGGAGGTGCCTCTTGCACCTCTTTAAGGTCTAGGGGAAAACTCAGGAGTAAACTCTCCATGCAGCTGTTGCCATTTCCTCTCCGTCAGCAACAGCATTAAGCACTCAGATGGTATCCAATGTACCTGTCTCCCCAGCAAAACATTTCCCAAGGGCATTTAGCTGTAGTTGTAGGAGGACCTTCAGGATCATGCAATGGCATGCTGCTTTCCCTTCCCATGACACACACACTGTGGTGATCTGTGGCTTATCTCGCAGCACTATACAGAAATATTAGGATCACAAAATCACAGAGTGATTGAGGCTGGAGGGGACCTTTGGGGTCATCTGATCCAATGCCCCTGCTCAGGCTGGGCCACCTAGAGCCAGTTGCCCAGGATCACATCCAGATGGCATTTAGATATCCCCAAGGATGGAGACACCATAACCCCTCTGGGCAACATGTGCCAGTGCTTGGTCACCTCCTGATGATCACATGGAGCCTCCTGCATTTCAGTGTGTGCCTGTTGCCTCTGATCCTGCCACTGTGCACCACTGAAAAGAACCTGCCTCCATCATCTTTGCACCTAGTGTCCTTCAGGTATTTATATAAATTGATAAGCTCCCCTCTCAGCCTTTTATTCTCCTGAGTAAACAATCCCAGTCCATCTCCCCATATGTGAAATGCTCCACTCCCTTAACCATCTTCATGGACCTTCATTGGATTCTCTTCAGTATGTCCATGTCTCCCTTGCACTGAGGAGCCCAGAATTGGACACAACACTCCAGGTGTGGCCTTACCAATGCTAAGTAGAGGGGAAGGATCACCTCCCTCCACCTGCTAGCAATGCTTTGACTAATGCATGCCAGGATGCTATTCTTCTTTGCTGCAAGGGCATATTGCTGGCTTGTGTTCAACCCTCACGTCCCTTTCTCTCAAACTGGTTTCCACCTGGGCAGCTCTCAGGATTCATGAGGGGAAGTCATAAGCAGAGTCAGAAGGACCCTTTTCTGACTGCAAGCACAGGTCCCTTCTTGCCCTAGGCCACAATATCCAGAAACTCCTCTGTCCACCTCTAGGACCACACTGTCCGACTGCTAACTCATCCCTCAGTGTCTCACTTAGAGTGAACTGATTAGTCCCATTCAAAATTGAATGAGCTGTTCTGGGAATACATCTCCCATATATATATACCCATCTCCCTAGGGAACTATCCTGCAAGGCAGCATGGAAGAATTTGTGCTAGATTTGGCTCTCTGCATTTCATATTCCCCTGAGGCTACAGATAAGCAACAGCTAACCTGCATTTCATGATATAAAAATCTCCCTTTTAGTAAGTAGCAGTGCAGCCCTCATATTCTTACAGGCATTTCAACAGAACTCTAGACCCAAAATAATAATTGTGCCTCAGAGGCTCCCATATACTCCTTTTGGCCAGGAGGCCAGGACTGGTAGGCTGAAGCGACTGCAGTTAGCAAGGGAGCTTAAACAGTAGGAACCCACGTAGTCTATTATTATAATAACAGTTATTGCTTCAAATATTACTAGTTATTCTGCAACCAAGCAAAGATAATTGAACTGATTTTTTTTTTTCCTTCAGCATCTATTACAAGAGGTCTGGCACATTTGATAGCAAGGATCTATTCTTTTGCTGCATTTTCCAGCCTAAAACCTATTGAGGATGCTGATATTTAAAACCAAGCATGTAAAACAACCATCATATGTCTAAATGTAAAGTACATGTATATTATGTAGCAAATATTTGCAATCAGTAGATCTGAATTCTTGAAACTGAACCTGCTATCTTCTTTTGCTGCCCTGCAAGATGACTCTAGTTCAAGTCTTCAGCTTGGCCAATAAAAGGCAGCAGGACATATTCCTTGTCCTTAAATATAGGAAAGCTAATGCACTAGCAATCCTGTGGCTGAGGTTTGACATGCTGAAATAAGTCAGCATAATTCAAGGTTATGGCTCCCTCAGCAACTATATTTCAGCCACAGTGCATGTAGAAATTAAGACATAAAAGTTAGCATCGCATACTGTGATGCAAAATGTTACACATGCACCAGGGGCTCTGAGTTATGATTTTGCAGGAGTTAATTTGGTGCTGTTAGTGGAGTTATTCCTTTAAAGATGCAGTCAAGGTAACATTTTACATTTAATTTCCTCATTACCTTTGTTTTGTTTTGTTTTGTTTTGGCCTTGTCAGCCAGAAGAAAAAAATCAATGGTGCATACATCTCTGCTCATGTAACTAGGTAGTAAGAGTGGACGATGCACAGCAGAGGGAGCACAGACATGACTATCTACTTAAAGACTTCTTGGAGCTTAATGATGTGCTGTTTTAGGGATCTATTTCCTTTTCAGATGCTTAATCTCGACCAATGGAAAGGCACTAATACAGATGCATAGCTCAAATTATTCACCAGGTCTAATCATCTAATTATTTTGCTGTCTGACCATATCAAAGGTTCACCTTCAAACAGTTTTTCTCTGGAACTATTAACTCTCTAGCAAGATATTGTCCATATTCTAACACAGTAATACTCTTCAGGTACTGTAATTCACGATATGGCTTAACAAATTGTTCCCTCTAGAGGTTCCTCCTGGAAGACATACAGAACAGTAAAGCCAGGGGGAAGTATTTCCCTAACATAGAAAGCATTATTGTCCCACATTTGGGATACCATGGCCTGGTTTCTTACTGAGTGACAGAACTCTTTTTGCTCTGTCTCTTCTTTACTATTCAGTGTAACACCAACAGTAAGTGGAATCGGGAAAATCAAGTGCTGTTTGTAAGAATGTGTGTAGCCTGAAAAATCTTATTTAATTTAGCCCTACCGATTAGTTATTTTATACGTGACAGATGTATCCAAAGTGACCAAAGTGACCCAGACATGAGCACATTTCTCAAAAAACAGCAACCAGATCTGTGCAGTTTCATTAGTAGAGGCAACAGATGTGCTGTGAAACTTAGATGTTGAAAAGCAACTGGGAATTGTTGGTGACGCTCATATTTCTAACTGGTTGGAGAGGATAGCAAACCTCCTACTGCCACTGTACAATCCTTCCTCTGTTGCTAATTGTAATGGGTGGTGTTTTACATATTGCATTTCATCCTCCAAGCCAGACAGCAATGAGTATGAGTTATTTGCAGTAGTCCCAACTCCATGCATGCAGTAACTGAAATGCAGAGGTTTTGTAAAAACTGATGCTAGAAACCTGGTTTTGTGGACTTCACCAAGGACAAAATATCATGCCCTAGTTAAACAACTGCAGCTATATTTTCAATGTGATTGTAAAGAGTCCTGGGTTGTGGGTTTTTTTTGTTTCCAAAGAGGCACAAGTTCACACAGATCTACTGGGAGCTGCAAGCACTTGATGTCTTTGGAAAGTAGTCATTACTATGTTTGTGCCTAATTTGAGGTAGCTAAAGCTTCAGCGCTGTCCTGATTGCCACATAAATTAATATACAGCAGAAAAGTGAGATATCTGAGAATACAGACTGGGTATCCAACCTTCCAGTCCTGGTCACATCATGCTCTTCAATGAATACTGACGGAGATAAAGCCTGAACTGCCCCTGTTCTGTGAATTAATTTGTGTATTCTTCTTTCAGAAGTGCCCAAGCATTGCTGCATCCACAGTAGGAGATAATCTTTATTGTATTTCTCTGAACGCTATCACAGCCAGAGAAAAAGGGAACATTCTTCTTTGTAATTAAGGTTTAATGACTTCTTTATCCTCTTCCATGCCTGTCCTAACAAATCATACCCTTGTTATCCAAGGTGGTAGACCTTGCTTATGCTCTGCAGGTCTACCCTCACCCACCCTTCCTTCCCATGAGCATGGTTATCCTGCATCTGCGTCCCTCTGCCAGACATCAGCTGCTCACAGCTTGGAGGATGCCTGTTCCACAGCAGGTTTGAGGCAGAGGTTTATGAGAAATGCACAAAGTCCAGAAAGAGCAATCTGTGTGGTGGTCCAGCACTTTTGGACCAGAGTCTCAAAATGAACAAGGGAGGAGCGCAAGGAAGATTGTGCCTATCAAGCTGTATGGCCATGCCCATGTGTGTGGGAGATGAAGAAAGGCTGCTGTACCCTCCTTACCTGTCCACTTGCTCAGTGTCTGTGCTGGAGCCAGAGGACAAGGAGGGCCCCTTGCAGCTTACTAGCCTTTTGTCCGCTCCAGGTCAGCAGGAAGACCTATGACGTGCTGGCTTGGCCACTTCACAGAATCACAGAATGATATAGGTGGGGTTGGAAGGGACTTCTGGAGATCACCTAGTCCAACGCCCCTCCCAAAACAGGTCTACCCAGAACAGGTCAAACAGGAACTTGTCCAGGTGGGTTTTGAATGTCTCTAGAGACAGAGACTCCACCATCTTGCTGGTGGTGGCTCTAACAGAGCTCTGCCACCCTCAGAGTCAAGAAGTTCCTCCTCATGTTTAGATGGAACTTCCTGTGTTCAAATTTGTGCCCATTCCCCCTTGTCCAGTCACTGGGCACCACTGAAAAAATACTTAAAACAGCTTCATCTCATGTTATAGAATGAGTACATCGAGCAATATAACAAAATAAGAGCTTTGCTCAAGACAACGGAGATACTTTCCATACCGTGGATAAAGCATGATCATCAGTGTGAGGAAGCTGCCTGTCTGCCTGCTGTGCTCAGTGGAAGCCAAGGTGAGGCATTTAATAGCCTGAGGGGCAAAGACACTGCAAATTATCTGCGTCCAGAGAGATGAGCTTTGCAAACAAGCACTGCTCATGCTGCCCATGGTAGGTGCGTGAACCCAGCCGGAGAGTCCATGTACTTCATTTTGCTCATGAGCAATGATGGAAGAAACGCCGGGAGCCAGCAGACTGAAGAATTTCCATTTGCCATCAGTGCCTAATGACGCACTGTGCTTGTGACTGTTTTAAGCTCTTGTAGCAGTTGTATTTACCAGCAGAACTCTGTATATCTGTACAATTTTGGATCGGGGAATTGTCAAAGAGCAGATACATCCGATGCACAGTGGGATTTCATACAGTGGTGTTTTTCCATAGTTAATCACATTTTCCTCTGAGTCCTTGGGGACAGGTAAAACTGGGAGATGAGCAGGAGGCAGTGCCAAAGGAAGAAGTGGGACCCACAGGAGGGACCCACAGCCAGGGCAACTTCACCTTTCAGGGAGTTTCTCCCAGCTGCCAGGGCACTATCACAGAAAGCAGGAAGGTGCTTATTAGAAAATCCCGGCACCACACCAAATGTTAGCCCTCCAGTGTTACTTTGCCTACGTGCCCATCTATCCCTTACGCCATCTCTAGGAACCTCCCATGACAAATTGCTATTTTAGAACTGCTCTGCAATTCCAAAGAATTGTAGAGTGGCTTGATAAAGCTGTGGATATAAACTTTGAAGCCAGAGATGCTGCTTCTGTCAACCTTTCTGTGACACATAAGAGGAAAGGAGTTGAAGGACGCAGGGGACACCAGCACTGAAAGTAGTGTAATACTTGAGAGCTCATTGCAGCTGGAAGAAAACAGAGAATGCTGTTTGCTGTCAGTCCTCATTAAAATGCACAGCAGCATCTTTGTGCACTCTGTAAACATTATTATTTATTCTCCTCTGCATGTGATCTTTGAGCAGATGCAAAACTGGTTCCAGAGGAGATACAGCCTGAAGTATTTTTCCAAGAAGCATCAAAAAATAGCTTCATGATGTGTCTTTCATGATGCACATGTATGTAGTGAGAGCTGGGATTGTCGTGGTTTAGCCTCAGACGACAACAAAGAACCAGGTGGCAGCCCGGTCACTCCAACTCCTCACAGCCGCGAGGAGAGCGTTGGAAGGAAAAGGCAGCACTCGTGGGTTGGGACGAAACCAGTTTAACAGAACAACAAGTAGAACAGGGGAAAAAAAAGTACCAGTAACACGGATGGAGAGGGATACAAACGCGAGTACGGTANGGGGGGGGGGAAGGGCGGGAATTTATCAGCCATTTTGGAAAATGCCTTCACTTAAAAATTGCCTGAGTATTCTGCAAAAGAGTTCTTACAGGGTTCCCCACCATATTTATTCCCCACCTAAAGCACCAGTAAGCAGTGACCTAAAGCACCGGTAAGGAAGAAACTCTTCCTTGCTGCTCTTTCTCTTTGATGGGAAGGTTGTTTTGCTCTTCTGTTAAGAAATATTCCAGCAGAAATTGCTCCTCCAGGTATATTGCTCACTCTTGCTGCTCTGCCTTCAGTGAGTCTGACCTGCAGTTTGCTGTGGGCTTGTGAAACAGTGACCAACAGAAAGTGTTCTGGAGGCAGCAAACCCAGGACACCCTGTGGAATCACTGGCTATCTCCTACTCCAGCTGCTTAAGATCAAAGGGGAGGGCACCAAACTTCCTGTGCACAAGGTTAAGCCATTTCAAGCCGGAGTGCACCATACTGCAAAACAGTATGGAACAGGCTGCCCAGGAAGGGTGTGCAGTCCCCTTCTCCCGAGACTTTCAAGTCTGGACGCAGTCCTGAGTGATGTGCTCTGGGCAATCCTGCTTTAGCAGGGGAGTTGGACTGGATGATCTCTAGAGGTCCCTTCCAACTTTGACAGTTCCCTGATTCCGTGAAATCTCCATATCCAGCTTAAAAATCCAGGTGCTGCTCTGAAGTACACTCCTATCAGCCATGGTTTGGTGCAACACTTATTTAGTTCTGCAGAACTAATGATGCGCCATGCAGTGGCAAGAGGGGCTTCATTTCCTTGGTCCTGCACTTTGCCTCACCCTCTGCTTTGGGTCCTATACTGGTCAGCTCTGATTAACTCTATCCTATTTCCCTTCCAGTTTGTATCAGTTTAAATGGGATTGGCCCCTGTAAACACTGAGTGCCATGGATGTTCCCACTGATTTTAGTAACACAGCTGTGGCTGAGCTCACTTCTGAAAATACAGTGTCACCTTCTCCTTTCAGCATCAGTGACATTGTTCAGGAACAGAGAATGACACGTATCCAACCAAGTGGAAGTAGGATGGAGCAAAAATGAGAAGTTAATGTAACACATATGGCTTTATTTTCCCTGCAAATCATGTTCAATTTAGGCAATAATGATTTATTCTAAAAGCACATTTAACTCCAATTTGGTTCTATATAACAGAACAGATGGTGGAAATCCACAGAGCTGTACTTTTCTGTATAAATAAGAATGATTGCATTCATATCCTGCTTCTTTTTTTCTTTTTCTCTCCCCCCATGCATCTTCAGATGTTTGATTTTCACAGTTAAAATAAAAATCAGCAAATAATTTATGTCCTTGATTTACAGGGTGTTATCTGGGGGAGAGGGATGAGTTCTCCAACTAACACTGTTGCTGTGCAAAAGCAGCTTCGTCACACTGTTCTTCCCCCTTCCTCCCCTTGTCCTGTATTCACACACAAATACCATTGTTAATACAGGGCCTACACTGTTTTGAGTTCTGCTTGTGAAGAAGACACCGATCAGTGGAGAGAGGGATTACATATATTCCCACAGCTGCGCTGGCACAAGTGGAGATGTTGGTGCATCCTCACAGGAGCTATCAAAACAAAGCCAGACAAGGCTGCATTGTTTCAGTTTCACTGAGGAAATCAAGAGAGAATATTTTCTTTTCCACTATTGATAAAAGGAGAAAAATGGTATGACTGGCCCTGTGTTATTTCCAGTTTGAGAAATGAGCATTTTCAGGAATTTCTAGGAAAAGAAAAATCTCACCTTGAAAAATTAAGACCAGGTCAAATGCCCTGAGGCTTCCTATTGCTTTTCTTTATGCTTGCCAGGCTTGCTTCCCAGACGCACAGTTTCCAACCAAAGCAGGGGCAAGCAGCAGTTGTCCATGCCCTGTCAGTCAGAGCCAAGCCAAGCCTACCAGCCCAGTGCAGGAGCCACTCTGAGCCAGGAACTCATGCTGACTCTTTCCAGCAAACAATTTTATAGCCTTGGAAATTACTCTAGGCTGGCAACTGACATTATTTTTATGGGCCATTGCCTCATTGCAGCACTTTATTCCCTCTACTTTAGTGTCTTTTTATGCACGATTTTACAACCCAGTTATCTCAGCTCCTTACAGAAGCATCGTGCCATAACGTTGTTTCCTACCACATGGGAAATATGCCATGAATGCACCGTGCTGTAGCTTTGGCATCATTTATCCATGCTCTTTGGAGCAGAGCGGCTGGAGCTGCCTGGCAGAAAAGGGTCTGAGGGTGTTGGGGGACTGTGGGCTGAACATGAACCAGCAGTGTGCCCAGGTGGCCAAGAAGGCCCCCAGCATCCTGGCCT
>VZRU01018108.1:19680-44153 GCA_013398155.1 Pedionomus torquatus | reverse complement strand
TTTTCCTCTTTTTCCTCCCCCTGCTCCTTCTGATTCAGCAGATCTGGACGGCCGATGGCTTCCCTGCTTGCTCACGCTGCCATTAGTCACAGCCCTGCTGTTAATTCACCATCCTGCCAGGGGTGGAGAAAGGACAAGAAGCCGGAGGCGAGTGTTTGGTAATCGGGACGGGCAAGTTGCTCTGGGTGGAGTCAATCATCACGCCGATTTCACGGCACTGAAGAAGGCGGCTCAAGCCTTGCTGGTACCATCTGCCTGAGCATTTCGTGCAGGAGGTGCTAAAAAGGGACCCTGGAGCTTTAGGGAAAAGCCTGAGTTGTAAGTGAGCACCAACACACCAGGCAAACAGGCTCTGCCAGCTGTGCTGGAAGGTGAGGAGCTTCTGAGCACGTTCACACAGCTCTTTGACAAATAAAATTCTGCTTCTTAGGTTGACTGTAGAGAACTGCTGCCTCTTGCTGTTATTGTGACCTTCAGCTGGCTTGGCCGTGGGTATCCATGGCATGGGAAGGTGTCATTCCTGGTCTGGCTGCTGTAGAGAAAGAAGACAGGCAGCAGGGCTTGTTTGGTCTCTCTCGTATGGCACCCCTGGGCATGGCAGAAGAGAGGTTACTGAACGGCCCCACTGGCTAAGATGGCATCCCCTTCTCCACCAGCGACCAAATCGCCCAGGGGAGAGCCCAAGGACGGAGCAAACAGGCAGCATCGCCCATCACAAATGGTCTGCACTTCCAGGACTCACGGTGCTACAGGGGGAGTTTCCCCGTATTTAACCAAGCGTGGGGCACTTGGGAACCCCGCTTCAGCCTGCAGGGAGGCACGGGCCAAGCCGGGAGGGCCACATGCTGACCCTAAAATACCTCCCCCTTCACATCCACTAAAGTTTGTCTCGTCTCCTGTTTTCAGGAAAGTTCTGCTGCTTTCTTACGGGCCGCAATGAGAGCCCTCCCACGGCAGCACACAGAAACCAGACACCCTAACCACACGCTTGCTTTTCTTTTTTTCCTTGCTGTTTACCTGGGATTGCAGCCAAATGGGCACCAAAAACCAGCTTCTGAGACCAGAATTGGGGACAGCAATAATCTAATCTGACCTCCTGTGTAACCTGGGTCAGGGAGTTTAACGTGGTAATTCCTGCAAGGAGAGGAATTAGTCTTCCTGGCTGTGCTGTGACCTCTGCTCAGCCCAGCAATTTGTGGTTGAATTAGGTATAGTCAGTCTTGGGACTGAAGCAATGAGGAGTTTTCATCTCCCTCGGTGAATAAAGGTCTGGTTGGTTGCATTAGATTTTCTCCCCAGCTATATTCAGGAGATGTTCAACAGCTAAATTAGATTAGAGGAGCTATACCCCTCATGATGGCAGCATTACTGGGATGTGTACAAATGTATTGCGCCACTAATAATTTAACCCTGCAAATTCCAGCTAAAAAGATGATGATTCCCATTGTGGCGACTTCTTGCAGATGACTGTGAGTTATTTGTGCACACAGTTGTGACTCAGAGGCTGTAGGAGTTGGGTGCAAATAATACAAAAGGAAGTTAATGACTTCCTCCCTTACTTCACCCCTCCGATCCTGCTTCTCTCCTGCCTCCACTTCTGATATGATTTTGGTTATATGAAGACTTGTGAGGGGATGCTGGCTTTGTTTCAGGGGTATCCACCTGTGAAAACTGAGTCATGTTCTCCCACAAGAAGTGTTTTTATCAGAGTATCTCATCTCTTGCATAATACGAGAAAGAAAAGCAAGTAGGTTGAAGAAAGGAGAAGGCTAAATGCTCGAAGCCTCAGAGATCTCAATCTGACCCCATCACTTGTTAAATGACCAAAGGGAGATCATTCTTGGCCAGAGTCTTTCCAGCTGAAAGCTGCTCCAGATACTCCTCCTTGCCACCTGCTCAAGATAGATGAGTTCACATGGAAATACATTGCCTTGAATATACAGCCATATGTGCACGTGTCGTATATATCTACATGCATACTTACTTGAATAAAATATACAAACAGATCCCTGCATGTACCTGAGCTACTTCAGCTTGAGCTAAGAGTTCTCAGTGCCTCAGAGCTTCCAGTAGAGGTGATATATGTGTATAAATACACACACAACACATACATACATCAACTTTCCCTGTTTTCCCTGACAAAGACAGGGATCCCTCCACGCCCTGTGCCTTTCAGCAATGGGAAAAGGCATCTCCTTCACGTTGGGGCTGGATAGACCAGAGAGAGGTGCAGACAGAAATCAAAGCTATTCTGATTGGGAAGGAGGAAAAGTCTCTAATTTAGCAAATACACACACGGGGCCTAATGCTGTCCTTAGTACAGCTGTGTGCTCCCTCTGTGTCACTAGCAGAATTCAGCCCATACAGTGAGCTGCTGTATTTTCTTTTAATCTTTTTTAGTTGCAGATTCAGCCACATACCTGTGTAAAACTCCTCTCCTGCCCAGAAAACCATGGGTGTATTTTACCAAGCAGGTCAGCGGTGCACAGTCTGTGGCTTTCAGCATCTGTGCATGCATCTGAAAAAACAAGCCCATTAGCACAGTTAGTTTAAATTACTAAAGCAGAATTTTTCCCTCCACCAAGACCAGCAAACTGAGAAAGGCTGAAGTCCTCCGGTGTGGTTTTAAACTTGGAGCTCAAAGAGCCAGAGAAAGAACCTGCAACAAGAACCAGGTAAGGAATGAATGGAGGATGCCTTCTGCTTCTGCATTCATCCTCTTGCCTCTTATTCTAATTCTTCATCTCATTTCCCTTCCTATAGGCAAATGGGATGAGTGGGTCTGAGGTCCTCCTTGTCTAACAGAGTTCAAGGAAACCCTGTTGTAATATAGTGCATTTTTGTCCCTTAGGTTCCTCAACATTCAAGGAAGGGAGGATCATTTTAGAGACAGCTGAAACATCTTGATAAAACAAGGCTGTGCTTTCCTCCTGCAGGCACCGCTTGTGGCTCACCGAATAAGAAACTCTCCTTAAAATGACAAGATGGGCCTGGAGATCAATGATCAGCTGAAATGGATGGAAATCAAAACAAGGCTGTTGTTTTGGAGTTGTTTGTTTGCTTTTTTTTCTTGGCACCTGACAATTTTGCCCCCACATAGAATAATTCAGAGCAAGATTTTTTTACAGAGTTCTGAGATCACTACTTTGTCTCTTCATACTTTTTCTCTTCTTAACAGGGTTTTATTTTTCATGATATCAAGCCAATAAGCAAGGAGCCTGTGGAGACCTGCTCATACATTGAACCTGGAGAATGGCGGGGAAAACCCAAACCAGTATTGCTGCATCGCTAATGGCACAGAGGCTCAGATAACAACTACGGCTGCTGGATATTTAGACTCTGCATTTAACCCACCTTGCCTGGCTCCCTTTACAGCTCACGTTTAAACAACAAGCACTTTCTCTTTCCCAAGGCTTTTTCCTTAATTGGATTTGTGTTGTGCTTTGTTTTTCTTTCTTTTTTTTTTTTTTTTCCATCTGTGGCTTAAGAAACCATAACAAAATAGCTTGGAGGAACCAAAAAGAACCAGCACTGTGAAGAATTTCAGGCAGAAATTAAAAAGCCATTTTGCCTCTTACTAACGGGACAGGACTGGGAGGGAAAGGAGATGGGAGGTGTTTTGTTCTACACGAGTTGGTGATGAAAATAAAATGCAAGTTTAAATCAGGAACAGGGACGAATTTCTTTGCCAAAACCAACACCAGAGGAGGTGGGTCAATATTGATATCCCAACTTTATATCTGGATGTGTAACAGCATTCATGACTCAGGAAAGGGCTTTGGGAAGGTGCTGGCTACTATAATATATTTGCCCTGTACTTGTTTCTCCTGGGGCCTTACTGGTCCCACAGAGTAGCAGAGGTGGGACTGGTATGGAGGCTTCTTGGTTCCTGTTCCATTCCTGGTGGCTGAGTTGTCACTGTTCACAATAACTCCTCTACTGTGGGTTAGACTGTGGTCTTCACACTAGATGGTGTAGCACTTTCATCTCATGAACAGCTGTGTCACCTGCAGTGACCATGTCCCTGCTCAAAAGGGAGAGTGAGCACACTGGTGACTAAAGCCCCTTAACGCAGCGTCTCCCCTCCTCATCAACCCAATCTAGTGGAGAAAAAAAAAAAAAAAAAAAAAGAGAGGGGGTCATTACCTGGCATGTTTCCTTCAGCAGCAAACCAGATGTGGATGTTTCTTCCCCACAACCCTCTGGCCCCTGCTTGTCCATCTTTGCTGTCTCCTCCTGGCTGAAAGCCTGTGCTTATCCACAGCACCACCAAAAGCATCCCCACTGGAAACAAAAACACCCTCTTCTGCATCAGCACAGCTGAAGGAGCGGTCAGCTGTGGCAGAAGGTGAGAGCAAGCTGGGTGGGATGCACACCAGGGGCCCTTCTGAAGGCAAACAAGCAGTGCATAGGTGCTCACCGCAGTTACAGTAGATCCCTGCAATAAGACTTCAGTCATGAAATATGTTTCAAATAATATGGTGACAACTAGAAATGGGAAGATAGAATCATAAAATCATAGAATCATTTAGGTTGAAAGTTCAGGCGTTAACCTAGCACTACCAAGTCCACCACTAAACCATGTCCCTAAGTGCAACATCCACATGTCTTTTAAATACCTCCAGGGGTGGTGGCTCAACCACTTCCCTGGGCAGCCTATTCCAATACTTAATAACCTTTCCAATGTAAAAATTTTTCCTGATATCCAATCTGAATCTCCCCTGGCGCATCTTGAGGCTATTTCCTCTTGTCCTACTACTTGTTACTCGGGAGAAAAAAACCCTCTAGTTGTAGAGAGTGATAAGATCTCCCTTCAGCTTCCTTTTCTCCAGGCTGTACAACCCCAGTTCCCTCAGCTGGCCCCCATAAGACTTGTGCTCTTAGACTCTTCACCAGCTTCATTGCTCTTCTTTGGACATGCTTCACCACCTCAATATTTTGAACCTCATTGCATAGCAAGATTTCTTGGTACAGATCTCCAAGGGGGAGCTATTAACTGTTCTTATTGTGAGTCCCCATGGCAGTATATCCTACAGATGCCCTTTAATAAAATAAAGGATTCAACCTTCCTTAAGAGAACTGGTGATAAGCACTGTTTATAGTCTTGCCCCTCCAAGGTTTTCATGGTCCCAGGTCCCAAAGGCTCATAAATGTACATGTACATTGATCCTCATAGCACAAATGCTTCTGTAAAAGCATGAGTAATGCTTCTTCCGATGTCATATAATTTTGCCAGTTTTCTGGACACTGGGCACCAGTTATCTTGCTTGAAGACACATTCACTCATGGGCCTTGAGTCAGAAACGCTGCAGACACACTGAAAAGGGATGGCAAGATTTTTCTCAACCATGTCAGTCACTGTGATGGCAGCTGGATCCAGGCCTGAACTCTTGCTTTTGGGGATGCAGCAGCACCCCTCTGTATAAATAACAACAGTGACTCTACAGGCATCCTAAGAGACTGAGTACTAGAAGGCTTTCTTCGCTCTTTACAGAAGACTACATTGTGTTCCACCAGAGCTGCAGCCACTGGCACTAGGTAGAGATAGGACTGCTGCCAGAGATCTTGAGACATGCTGATTCCTACTTTACTTTTCTGGACTTTGTTGCCTTATAAAAGAAGCAATCACCTTTCTTGCAAAAGAACAGGGCTTTGCATTACTGCAGCATTTTTCACTTCCAAGTCACTTTACAAACATTAAGCGGTGCATCCTCACAACACACCTCCAGGCAGCTGTGGATATGTTTTATCTTAATTTTTCAGTTGTGTTTAATCAAGCAAACAGGAAACTAGCTTCTCACCAAATCTTCATTTTCTGCCCCTGAGGTCAGACCCATAGGCACAGTCCCATCCTCTGTCTGGCTTGTGCTTGGTCTGTAATCAGCCCAGGATAGCATTGCTACAGAAGAACAGCCCAGAGAATAATCTGGGGGCAAGCTGCAAAAGCTAGCACCAGGCTGCAGAGTGGTTGCATGTCATAGTTTACCTTCAAGTGTAAATATTTAAGCTCTTGGGCACTTGCAACCTTTTTCTCTCATCCCATCCTACACTATGCATAGCATTTTGCAACCGCAGCTCACCCTCTCTAAACAAATGGTTTATTTTAATGGCATCTATTCCCTCTAGCTCATAGTCACACAAGCCAAGAGAAAATGACCTGGTGATAAAACGTGGTGGTATTAATCTCTCTCAAAGCACATTTTCAGGCTTCATTAACAGTATATACTCAACAGCGAAGAACTGGTACAGACATCAGGGAAGCAACAGCAGGATGGGTGCACCAGCAACCTGGCCCTGAAGAAAAGCAAGACATCCCGCGTGTTTTCTGGCTGCTGCTAAGAGCCTGGTGCTCCTGCCCCTTCATGCATCGCAGATTCCACACTCTTCGGAGCCTCTAAATCATTTTTAGTGACCGCATTATAGAATCATAGAATCATCCAGGCCAGAAGGGACCTCCAAAGGTCATCTAGACTGACCTCCCCACAGTCGCAGGGACACCCCCAACTAGACCAGGTTGCCCAGGACCTCATCGAGCTTCACCTTGAATATTTCCAGGGAAGAGGCCTCAACCACCTCCCTGGGCAACCTGTTCCAGTGTTCTACCACCCTCAGAGTAAAGAAACTTTTTCTAATATTCAACTTAAATCTACCCTTCTCCAACTTAAGTCCATTGCCCCTTGTCCTATCTCAGCAGGCCTTTGTGAACAGACCCTCCCCAGGGTCTTCTCACTTGCCCGTCCTGCACCAGCATATAAACACGTCCATATTCAAAGCTCTTTTAATTTTAGTGAATAAAACGCAGCCGCTGCCGGAAGCTCCCAAATAGCCTTATTTTTCACCAAGTGTGCTCATTTTTGACATTATGCTGCACTGTGATTTTCATGATGGTTAGAAAAGCTAACTGAATCACCAAGGCTACCCTTCTGAGTCCCATTGTGGCTCTTCATATCCCCTGGTCAAGATATGCTTAAGCAAAACACAGCAGACTCATTTTTATAGTGCATTTTCCAGATGCCCTGTGTAAATAAAAGGGCTGGAAAGGGCCACTGACTATCCCAAATGCTTTCATGGGGACAAAACCTAGGAAGCGAAAGTTCTCTTTCTCCATGCTTCACATGTCGATAACCTTTTAACATGAGTTTTTAAAAAAGGCCAATGACTCAGTTCAAAGGAAAACCCCACCATGGGATGGTAGATCCTGTCAGAGACCCTTTAATCTGAACGTCATAGTGCATCTGCCGAGAGGTTAAATCCATGGATAACGCCCAGGTTTCTATTTAACATTCAGAGGCCAAAATCACATCTGAAAACATGACACTGCTGTTGACCTTGCCCCTGTACCAGCCTACATGATTAACACATCTGTATGTGTTTGTACAGCGCAGAAGACAAATAGCGGCTGAATTTCCCAAATTGCAGCCTCAGCAGAGTCAATGAACTTACAAACACCAGTGGAAAACTTCTCAACATCAATGGATTTCTTGCTTATGGCAGACCCCTTGCATGTCTGGATTTCCTACTGCTATTAAGAATTATGGCTGTAATCCTACATGAATGGTTTTTTACTGTTTTAACTGCAGCAAACCATCAGGCGGGCAAGATAGCGCAAGCCGCGTGGGCTGAGCTAGTCTGTGATCTCACCCATTACACAATAGTTTCAGGAGCCCCAGTGGGGTAACACTGCACAGAAAAAGCTCCGAGGAGTTTGGGGGTTACAGACAGTTCTGGGGAATTATTTTATGTCATGGGAGAGAGAAATGGGAAGGAACGGGAGTTCAAAGGGTGGATTACCATAAGGCCAGCAAAACACATTCCAATAGCCTGCAAATGTACAAAGACATCATACTTGGCTCATTTCCTTTTCTCTTGCCTGTAGCAGCTACAGCTTCAGCTCTGCTTTATTTGTGCTACGTCAGTGTCTCAATAAAACGTGACTGTGGGGCCTGATCCTCACCTAGTAGGTAGCTCTCCTGGTGCCGGCTCATCTGTGTGAACACCAGCCAAGGCAGCTCGGTCCTGGGCAGGGAAATGCTATTTCCATTACACTATCTCTTTCGTTTATTGGGTATTTTTCCCCCTTAATGGCATTTACATTTCAGCCATAAAACAGGTTCAGATTCAAACTTGTTCTGGACCTGGTCTCCTCCAAAAAGTTTCTATTCAGTTTACCCACAAAATTGGTACGTCTGTTTGTAGGGAAGGCCTGTGAAGGACAGGCTGGGCTTAAATCTGCCAAATTCAGTTTGGATTCATACCAGCACCAAACGCCTGCTGGGGGCAAGTCAATGGCAGGCTGAAGGCTGAGGGAAGAACTGAGCCCCTGAGAGAAATGGGGTGACACTGAAAGAGCAAGAGAGAAAGCAGAGGTCTGCAAAATAGGGTTTCCACCTTAATAACAAGAAGGTGAAGAAGGAAACAGCACAGTTAACCTGCCCCTCTCAGGGGCTGCTACCCAGGATGGACAGAAGATATTTCACTCTCCTAGTCACTGCCAGTGACTCACTGCCAGTCATAGCATCATAGAATCACAGAATGATTACAGTTGGAAAGGATCTTAAAGATCACCTAGTCCAACCCTCCTGCCATGGGCAGGGACACCTCCCACTAGAACACGTTGCTCAAAACCCCATCCAGCCCGGCCTTGAGCATCTCCAGGGATGGGACCTTCACCACTTCCCTGAGCAACCTGGGTCAGTGTCTGATCTCCATGAAAGTAAAGAACTTCTTCCAAATATCTAGTATCTATCAGTCCCTGTGTTTCAGAGCTCCTCTGCTGTTTCAAGACTGACCTCTGGGTCCCTCCCTGATGCCAAGGATGGAGCTGGCTTAGATGCCCTCATCAATGTCTGCATGTACCTCTGCTGCCTCTGGGCATTACATGATTCCTTCCTGAAGGGCTTCAGTCAAAATGAGCCAACTCTCTGTAAGTCCCCTGGTTTGAACTCTTTAGACTGCTGCTACTAAAACTCACTGAGAAGCAACTGCCCAAGCACATGAGTGAGCTGACCTGAGAGCACGGGTCCTTAGGAATTTGGGAAAAAAAAAATCTGAAGTGCTTTTAGAAACCATATTATTCTAACAGTTCAGATTTTACAAAAAATACTAATGCCAGATTTGCTATCATGCCCAAAACATTGATGGGAAGACTCACCCATTGGTCAGGAGGAAAGCTCATTGTAAACCAGTCAGGAGGCCACATATGTTTTTCCTACCAAAACATCTATCCCAGAATCTTAAGCAATTGCCATTTCAGGATCCAATAAGCCACAATCAGAGATTACTTCTATCTACTGCATAGTATCTGCATTTTTATGCCATTTGACTGGATTTTTTATGATGTCTCATGCTTTACTGGTCTTTGCCGTCTGCCATGATAAGCACAGTCTTTAAAAGAAACCTCACTCCCTCCTGTGTGCTCAGTGCTTTGCAGAGCCTTTGTGTTTACCAAAACATATCCTGATATCCCTTCTGTACCTCCCTGGAAGCCTTCGTGCAGCAGCCTCCTGCAGTTGTTTTAGTTATCTGTATACTTTTCTCCTTGAATCAGATGACTTCTCCCTTCCTAGACTGATTACACAAAGTGTTTTTTACCCAGACACCATGAGTCTTTCCGCCCCCAGAAATTGCCACACAGCTCTTTGCTGAGCCTCTCTTTCCATAAATAATACATGCCCAGATTTCTTAAAGTCTTGGTCATCTTCCTTGATTCAGATGTCAATGAACTCTGTTATGACACTGATGTATTTTCAAAGAAGCACATGTGACTGGAATCCCATTTAATGACTTTTTTCTTATTATATAAATAGAAATATGTACTGTAGTCCTCCATGGGCGGAGCAGTGAAATTACCATGATGGTTTTGTGCCCCGTTAGCATCCCTGACCTGATTTAGCACAGGTTGGCTCACACGGCCTCTTACTCAGCGTTTTCCATGGATGGGGTGCAGGCGAGCCACGTATGTGGTGCTCGTGGGTTTGTGTCATGTGTGATGAGACAGGAGAAGATGGGAGGGAATTCATGCCACCTAACTGAGGTGCTGTAATTACAGCACTTATTATCCAGTCTCTTTCTCTAACCACTGTTTAACCTAATTCCCTTTTCCCTCTGCCAGAGGGACATGTCCGTTTTCCCCGTGTCACTCCCTACAACTCCGATACCAGGAGGGTTTCACTGTAAACGTGATGCCCTGAACAAAGGCACAGTATATGGGATCATCTTCACGGGCATGGTAACAGAAGCGAGATTCTCACGCTCAACCCAATGAAATCCAGTGGAAATAATGAGATGAGGAGCAGAAGCACAGGAAATCCACTCCAGCTTTGCCAGTAAAGCACCAGATACTGAGTTAACAATGTTCAGTTTTCTCCACAGAACAGTTCACTCCAGAAAATGATCTCCTTTATGTCCATAAGGACTTTGTTTCTACAGTGTGTGTCTCTCTCTCTTCCTGTGAAAAGGCAACCTGTCCTGTGCTGCTCTATATGGTTGATAATACGTACATCCTTAAGAAGGAATACATGCTTTTCACAACTTCTCTACCCTTGCTGGAGTTGAGGACCAAAGCCTACTCCCTGTGCTATGATATATATACTGCAATGAAGTACTGCTGTGCTTAAAACCAGAGGCAGCTGCTTTCCCAAAGCTCTGCCTTCTGGAGTTCTGCTGTTGTCCCATGTCCCAACCTGCTCTGTTCCCACACGCTTGAGTGTCTTCCTTCCCCATCCTCTCTGTGTGGCCCTGCCACACTCCAGTGTTGCCTTGCAACTTGAGTAGCTCATAGAATCATAGAACAGCTCAGGTTGGAAAGGATCTAGGAAGATCATTTGGTGCAATCTTTCACAGAAACGGGAGCCTAGATGAGATTATCTAGCGCCCTGTCCAGTGACATCCTAAAAATCTCCAGTGATGGGGACTCACCATGTTCCTGGGGCGGTTGCTCCCATGATTGATTGTTCTCACTGTAGAAAATCTCTTTCATATATCAAGATGAAACCTCTGCTAGTTCAACTTTTACCCTTGGATCTTTGTAAAGAGAGATTCTCCACTCTCTTTGTGACCACCTTTTAAGTACTGGAAGACTGTGACAAGGTGCCACCGAGCCTTCTCTTCTCCAGGGAGAAGGGACCTAAATCCTTCAGGCTTTCTGGAGACTAGTTCTGCCAAACTCCTGTATTCACAGTGTCTCCGGCTAGACATATCGTGTTTATAGAGGATCTCCTTGCACAGCCCATGTTTACTGCCCGTGACCCTGCCACTCTCCCATGTTTATATTCCGTGGCCCATATTTACATCCTGTGACATCCGAGGCCCTCCTGCCTCTTCATGTTTTTCTCTTCCAACATCTGTCTCTCGGTACACCTTTGCTCTTGGGTTCAAAGTTTGAAATGAAAAGTAGTCATAAGCAAAAGATAAAAAAAACAAGCAAGTGAAACAAGACACCTACATCCTTGCACACTTCTGCTGATGTCCTTGATACGAATTGATCTTTCCATCCCCCTTGATATGCAGCCAGTGGACCCTTTGTACTGTGTGGGATGCAGAGATCAAAACAAGGACATTTAATGAGCTCATTTCCAACAACATTTTGAAGTTGTCTTTTTCTAGTGTATCTCCTAAATTCTCTCTGGGTATACTTTGCATTTCTCTCATTAGAAACATGCTCTTCCAGTCAGGCTGCTGACATTGCTGAGAAAGTTACTGTCCTCACTTGGAAGTTTAAACATAATTTGAGGTACCTAAACTCACATTCAAGCACAGACACAGAGTTAAAACTCTCAAGCATGCATTGAACTTTCTGACCCAAGCATCTCACTAAAATTCAGGGTCTTATAAAGCATTTCAGTTACAGGGAGAAGACTGAAGATGGGTTCAAACATTTTTATACTGGCTGGTTTGCTGCAAGAAAGTACAAAGTCCAGCTTCCCTGAACACATGAGCAATAAGTTACTGATCATGCACAGCTGGCTTTATTTTAATCACAGTTCCAAAACTATATGAGCTCTTCCCAGGTTTTCTCCCCCGCACCCTTTCCCCAGCAGCACGTGGCTGTGATTTCTCAAGCTGTCCGCCAGCCTTTCCTGCAGCCTCAGAGCCCTCTCTGCTGCTTATCCTTCATTCTGTTTGCACATCCAGAGTCCAAATGATGCCTGGAAAAAATTTCTTCACTGGGATCTAGCAAATTCTCATGTTATCAGTGCCTTTCTCTGTGCTTACATTGGGCTTTAGAGGCCCAAAGAGAGATTTCCCAAAAAAGACCTGAATGGCAACTCTCAGTTAAACTAAACAAAGGCTGGGGAGAACATGCTGGCCGGCAGCCTTTGCTCAACCTTCATCATAGCTTTCTGGCTTCACAGCCGAGCTGCACAGAGCCATCCCCGTCCCCATGCTGGGCACCCACTGCAGAGGCTGTAGCCCAGTCACCCCCTGGTTGGTGCCAGCCCTCCCGGAGCTGCCAGAGCAGGCTCTCCTCTACCTGCTCCCCCTGCTATTTCCCATGGAGTTACACCTTCTATTGAAATGCTCTCAGTCTGGCTTTTTTTGGAGCTGAAAGGGGGTAGAGATCGCTCACACATAAGAGGCAGATCTGACCCAAGCCTCCCACAACAGGGCTGGGCCAGGATGGGGCCAAAGGGTGTCTGCAGCCATGGAGGTGGCTGGGAGGGACATCCACAATCCCAAGCACTCAGGGAGCAGAAAACACCAGACTTCAATCAGACCTGAGCTGTGGCTGTCATGAGGATAACGGCCCATACTTTAAAGAGCTTGAATACATCAACATCTGGAGTGTGCTGCACTGTCAGGCTCAATTACTACCATTATGCATCCTGCTATTTGACCTAACTCACAAACTGTTTCTTTCCATCCCACAGTGATTTGGAGCTAGAAATTAGTCAAGTTCTGTGAGCACATGAAGGGTGCGTGTTCAGAGGTGTTATGCACACCACGGGTCACTCATAGCCCATGCCATCCCTCACTTATCCCTCCTCGGAGCCCCACAGCTCGCAAAAACTCTTGGTTTTGATAATTTGAGGAGATTTAGCTCGTATTTCTCACTGGAAGCATTTTTTTTTCTCCAGTGCTCAACTAAATCCCATGACACATTTTTTGACTTCTCCAGTTTGCCATAGTACTTTAAACAGGGCACCAGAACTGCAAGAATTTTTCCAGGATCGGCTTTAGGCAATTCAGAGAGAGGCAAAACGTCTTCTCTGCTCCTTCTAAACCACTTCCTCGCTTTTGTACAGACAAAAATCGCTTTATCCTTTTCTGTCACCTTGGGAGATCATGTCATGTTGCTTGTCAGACAGGACCCCTAAACGCTTGCAGTGTTACTGCTTTTCGGGGGCAGCCTCACGCTGCAAACGGTCAGCTCACTCTGCTATAAAATCTGTGACTTTTTGTCTCTCCGATTTAAAACACAGGCCGGTTGAATCAGCTCAATTTAGCTCTCTCTACAAATGATCCCAGATGACAGCCTTGTCTTCATCATTATTTGTCATTCTGTCAAACTTTGTGTCATCTACAGTAAATTATCTCAGCGGTGTTTCTTATATTTGCTTCCAGAACAGTGCAGGAAATGATGAACAGCATTGAGTCTCTACTGATCCCTGTGGCTCATCATTAGATGATTCCCCACTGACAGTCACTTTTTGAGACCTATCAATTAGCGTGTTCATGATCCAATTAATGTGTGCTTTATCGACGTTGTAGGCTGTTCTTTTTTATTGCAGCATTACAGGAGTAGCAAGCTCTAAAAAGCCCTATTTACCATCACCACTCAACTCTGCAGTCCCCCCAGTAATGAAATCAAACTAGTCTGAAAAAGACAGCGAGCCATGTGTCTGCCATTAATTATCTTCTTATTGTTTCCTTCTTTGTGAACTGGGTCTTGCTAATGGAAGCATTCCCATTACCTTGTCAGAGAGTGGCAGGTTAGCTGGCCTGTAGCTACACAAATTATCTTGGTTCCCATGTGTGACTGCCTTCACATGGGCCCATTTCCAGCCCTCTTAAACTTTCCAGCTTTTCCAACATCTACCATCAGTGCACCAGGTCTCCCTCCCCTAACTCCTTATGGCTCTTCAGTACAGCTTCCCCAGATTCTGAAACATGTTCACCATTAGTTAATGGACTGGGAAGCCACGGAGACTCACCGTTCTCTTTCTTGCTAATACAGAAATACTTATTGAATGTCTTCACTTTCTCCTGTAGAGCTCCCAAAAAGGGATTTCTGATTGCAATTTTACAAGGATGTTACAAAGCCTGGTCCCTGTGCCAAGTTCCCCGTTCATGTAGGCTGTTTTTGTCTGGCTCGGCCCTATGTGGATATGTGCATGTTGGCAAATAGGACTGGCAGAGACTTGCTGTGATATAATCTCGTGGCCCAATGATATAATCCCTTTCACAAACTGCTTAAGCTTCGAAGTGACTGGAGTGTTTGTTTCTCTGGGAAAGTCTCAGAGCACCTCATTCCTCTAGAAGAAACTTCCTTCCAATTTCCAGCCTAACCTTATTCACGGCCAGTTTATAACTATTGTGCTGCACCAGCATTTTCCTTTTTCTTAAGCAGTCTTTTCCCCCTCGCCTGTACCCCTGTGCTGTATAAGGGCCAGATTATACAATACAGTCTTTGATGCAATCAGTTAAAGAGCCAAGGTGTTTTTTGTTTTCTCCACAGCTAATAGACTCCCTGTTCTTCCAACCATTCAAGCTTTTTTCTGAACTGGTTCCAGTTTGAATTCTTCTTTCTTGATCTCAGGATGACCCAATGAGGTCTTATCAAGGCTTTGCAAAACAGTACTGATGTTTTCCTTTTTTGCTGGCAATGCTTCACTTAAGGCATCCCACCTCTCTCTTAAGTGCCCTATTACATGTATTCTTGCTTCTTGTTATGGGGTGGAGACACTAAGGAGATGGCAAGAGATGTAAAAATACAAATACCTATAAAATAAGTCATGGGCTGTGTTTTCCAAAATCTCCACAGTATCTTAGGAGTCTGATCTCACTTTCATGTGTGTTTCAGCTCCAGTGCAGTTCTCTATAGTGCTTAGGCATAGGATGTACATGTAGCCCTTAAATTCAGATTCTAGTAAGACCCCAACTCTGCCTTTAGCTCCCTAAAACATCTGACCTTAAGCATCTGGAGTACCTCTAGAAAAAGACTTCAGCTTGTAGGTCACTGTTACAGTTTGAAGAACCCATAACAATATATTGTTGTTTAGACAATTATTTAATCACCCAATGACAACTCTTCACCAGGAAAGGGGAATCGGGAAAGAACAAGGAAAACCAAGGGTTGAAATATAAACAGGTTTAATAGAATCAAAGTAATTAACACTAATGATGCTAAAGAACCAATATTGATCCTGATACCAATATAAAATGCAGAAGGACTATACTCAGCCCACTCTGTCAGCAGGAAGCTGTGCACTCCCAGCAGGGACAGCAAATGTGGGACACTGCGAGCACGGTGGCTTCGGGAGAAAGGGAAGGACCTGGGGCTCCAACACCAGAGTAAAGAGATCTCAGGATCACAACCATCATAAAATGCAGAAATTCCTCAGCAAACTTTCTAATTTATATTGAATGTGACGTTCATGGTATGAAATAATCCTCTTGGCCAGCTTGGGCCAAGTGCCCAGGTTTCACTCCTCGTTCCCACACCTGGTGAGCTAGAAAACACTGCAACCTCGAAACTTGCATACCACAGCTGGATATAAAGTAAATATTTTTGCAAACTCAGACGCTAGAGTCTTCTAAAAATGCATTTTTCCCAAGCATTAGAAGAGACCTTACTGAAAAGTAAAATTACTGAAAGATAAATTAATCCTATATCATTCAAACCAGGACAGTCCCTTAAACATTTTTTTAAACTATTCTCTTAGAGGTCATACAGTGGGCATGGCGTGCAGCTCTAAGAGCACTGTAAACGGGATGTGTCAGTAGTGACTAATCATAACTTTATGGAAAGTCTTTAAAGTATTTGACTAATAAAAGGAACAGTAGAATTTTCATTAAATAGTCTTACACCAGGAAAAAGCCGTCAGAAGTTTTCCACTGAAGACTGGAGGGTAACTCACTGACTGACCCTGTTACAGAGAAGGAACAGGAGTATGATCCTTGGTCTTCTCACTGGCATCTGTTTTGGGATTTTAGTGCCTAATAGTTTTATGCTTTTGGCTTTCCTGTTTTTTATATCACTCATATCACCTTACACCTTGAAGAAAATTGTCCTTTCTCACACTTGGCAAGGATTTGTGTTCCCTCTTTAGAAAGAGAACATCCAAGAAGGCCGGCAGGGATGGGTGGAGAAAGAGGATGGTCACTGCATGAGGAAGACCTACATGTGCCTTGACTTTTCTGCTGGGGGGGCAACTGAGGGCTTTGAGATTCATGTCTGTAAAATCATGATAAAGAGGGTTGACTGAGAATTGTCTGCTTTTAGTGTCAATACAAGATCAAAATGAAGTCAACAGATATAAATTCAAAACACACAGAATGAAATACTTTACGCTATGCTTGAGTCCCTAAGCTATGGGCATGTGTAGGCTGACAGAGTATATAGGGAAAGTATCACCATATGCTTGCATTTTCTGTGTATTTCTCCCTGGGTGTCCCTTTTTGGTCCTGGTTGGAAACACGATTATGGGCTATCTGAGCCTCTGACTGGAGCTGGCACAAATATTTTCTATTCCTGTGTGGTGTGGGTTCTTGCCTGCTTGACTTTGGCTGTACCACGCTGTCTGAAGGAGGACCTACCCCCTTATAGTACTGCCTGAGTGGCAGAACATGAGGGAGGTTTTGGTGGAGACACTGTTGTGCCTGGCTCCCATTCATGGGAAATTAATACCACAGCAGGTCACTGAGATCAGCTGCACTTCTGATCACAACCAGTTGGTGTTGCCATTAATTATCTTCTCTTTGCTTGACTGCAGTGTGCTGTGGTGGCTGCTGGCTCCTCATCACCTCTGACAGCACAGCTTTGTATTTGGAAGCCATTTCTGGAAGTAGTTGGTGTTGAAAATGGTGCTCTTGCTTTGCTCTCTCCACCCTTGGCTACAGTCTCTCCTCATGTCTCTCCTGCTCTGGTGGTCTCCAGACTCCACAGTAAACTGGTTTGGGGATTTGGTCCCTGAGAAATTACACCTTATTTTGTGTGGTTATTGTTCCTCTGGGTTAGCACCATGAGCTGGTTCACCATGAGGTCAGAGTACAGTTACTGGCGCAAGGGAAATAGGGGGAGAGGATGGGAAAGGGGAACAGGAGTTAGCTTTTCAAGAGCTGTAGTTGTTATTTTGGCTCTGCAACACGAGCCCTCATCCCAGAAAACTCTGGATCTGTCTGCTCAGAGAGGTAACGTCTCTGTCCACGCCATTTTGCTGTGAAGTTTGCTTACTACAGTCCTTCGAGGTATGATTTGGAAAAAAACAAACAAACAAAAAAAAACCCCATGGATTTATTCCTGTGTTTCAGCTCAGGCGTTCATTTCTTAGAAACAGTCATATCTGCATGGACCACGTAGAGAAACCAACATTATTTTAATATATTAATGGGGATAATTAAGTAGTCCATAATTAACTTTATGGTGATATTTTTCAAAACAGATAATTGAGTGTTAACTATGTTCACATTAAAATATTGATATAAAGTCTCCGTGTTAGATACTTAATAGCAATCTCAAGTGTTTAATTAGGCTATTTCTTCAGGTTCATAGATCTACTTGCACTTCAAATTATCTTTACGGTCTTTACAAAGAGAATTAATTAAGCTGTATGCTACTCCTGTCAAGTCAGTTAATAGTATTATAGCAGTGATACGAGGTCCAAAGGGGTTTTACAGATCTCCCCTCCCCTTTCCATGAGGAGGCAAAGGTGGCTGCGATCCCATCTTCTGACTGGTGATGAAAGTTAGGTGACAGGGACCTAGCCCCAGGAGAAAGGTGCCCAAATTACAATAAAAGAGTCAGCGATGCCACACACAGCATGCTTAAACTTAAGCAAGAAATAAGTAAGGACAGTTTATAGCGAGTGGACACTGCTGGGACCCTGATGCATTTCAGAAACACTTGGTTACTTAATTCTAACTGGTGTAAGACAGAAGAGGAAACTGAGAGCAAGATCAAGTAGCACAGGGCAAGGTCGAGACTGCCAGTGCTGGTGTGTGTGTCTGTGAAGGGCTTGGGCTGCACCTGGGTGTTATGAACTTGTAGGTGGTTGCCAATGATGCCAGCCTGGCACAAGCACCAGCCTGGTCATACGCTCCAGGATGTCCCATACACCTGTTCTCTTGTGTCCTGGGTTGAGAGACACAGGACTAATTTTTCTTCTAATGCTGGGGAAAATTGCACTTTTAGAAGCCTCTAGTGTCTGAACTCATAAAAATATTTACTTTATGAACAGTCAGTCTCTTCAAGATTCAAGGTCTCAGTGTTTTCGAGCTCTGCCAGGCGCAGGGACGAGGAGGAGCAAGGCCTGGGCATTTGACCCAGGCTGGCCAACAGGATTATTTCCTACCATGAACATCACATTTAATATAAATTAGAAAAGTTTGCTGCATAGTTCTCTCTTGGTTGATGGCTGTGGTCCAGACAACTCTTTGCGCTGGTGCTGGACCCCTGAGGCCTCCCCTTCCTCCCAAAGCTGCTGCACTTGCAGCGTCCAACATTTGCTGTCCCTGCTGGGAGTGCACAGCTGCCTCCTGAGAGAACTGGCTGAGTTAATTCTTGTTAAGTCTTATATCAGTGTCGGGATTAACACCGGTTCTTTAGTATTATTGTTAATTATTTAGTCTTATTCTATTAAAACTATTTACATTTCAACCCTCACGTTTCTTTGCATTCCCCAATTCCCCTTTCCTGGGTGGGGAGGGATCATGGGGTGATGGAATCATTGTCTCAAACCATAACACCTTGCCAGCCGGGAAAAGCTCTATATGGGATTATGGATATGGTTACCTACATGATCTTGGCCTTGCAGACTGGTCCTCAACAGGTCCCCAGTGCACCCCTTCAGCTACCGGTGGAGTCCAGACTTTTCTCACACAGCTGCTCCTCAACCACCTGTGAGATGCAGCTATCCCTCATGATGCTGTCTCTACCTTTTGTTAATTTCTTACTCCATTGCTTTTTATCTTCAGCAGCTTCTCCTGTGCTCATGAGCACCCTGCTCAGTTAGCTTTCTCTCAAGCCATTGTCTACTTCAGGGCCTGGTCATTTGTCTGCAGCATTAACACAAGGCACAAAGGCCAGGAGACAGTCCAGAGAAACCACAGCATCAGCAGCTTCTTCATCACCTGAGCGAGTGCAGAAACACCACAGCTTGGGGAGGAGCTGAGAGCAAGGGGAAAGCCAGCCTAGGTCTGACCTTTTCCTCACAGTAAGCAGATGGAAACTCATGTCTTTCCCTTGCCAGAGGCATTTTATATCATCCCAGCATTAGCCAAAAAATAAAGCTAGACCAGGAAGGCAAACCCAGGTCTCCTTGCCTGCAGCTGTGTGTCCTACGCTACCCAGCTGCTGCTAACTCATTTCTTCAGCGTCCCAACAGAACATCTCGGGTCTGACAGCACTGGGTTGCTCCAAGCGTAAGACTCCTCCAAGGAGAAGAGGGGAGGGTTGAGCCTTTTGGCCTGTTGCAGTCAAACAAAGCAGCTCTCCCAGTTTCTCCAACGCCTACATTTTAAGCAGCGTTATCCCTGTCTTACTAGTCATTCATGTCCAGGGGAGTGCCTTGCTCTGAAACCAGAATGCACAAAGGCTTTTGAAGGTCAAAGCTTAATAACTTCCACTGTTCCAACTCTATGCTGGTTTGGGATAGGGACAAAGATGCCATAACTATGCAGTTCTGAGCCTCCAAACAATCTTTGTGATCTCTTCCAGCATCCATAAGCGGTTGACTCTCTGCTCTGCCAAATCACCCTGTGGTTTGGTTGCGACGCTGGTGCCCGACCTTGCCAGAGCGGCATGGGATGTAATGAATCCTTGCAAAAAGTACAAAGATGATTTGATGGAAGGCACTTGAGAAGTGCAAAGTGATATATAACCTGCAAAGCAAGTTATAAGAAACGCTTTGAATTGCTGTGAGTTATGTAGCCACATTAAAACAGTAGCATCAACACCAAAACATTGAGCAGAAGCTAGGAATTTTCAAGCTAGAACAGCCCAAAAGTGCTAACAATTCAACCTCCTCACCCACATTACCTCATTTGCAGAAGACAAGGAATCGATTGCTGATTTCTCTGGTAAAAGAGCCACTACAGTTTGGTAATTATTCAATGTGTTGCCATTTGTCTCAACAAGGTGCACTGGACTCTATGACTTTCCAGTTTTTCGGCATCACAGAAAGGAGGAAGAGGATTGAAGAAGGTACCATCCCTCACCCCTCTGACCTGCCTGAGCCAGATCTTCCTTCGAATGGGGGAACTGACTGAATGACCTCATATCATATGAGTGACTCCAAACAGCTGTCTCAGGCAACCTACACTTTTCCGCTAATTAGAAGTTCTCCCAACTAGTCAAGTCCCTTTTGCAATCTGTTCAACTCAATGGTATAATTTTTCTCTATTTGGATTAAACTGATTGGCATTGATGACATCTGAGACATTGGAGATTTTGTAAATAACTTTTTTTTTGGTAGTAACTTTCTCGCACAGGTAAGAGACAAAATTTTGGTGGCGGTGTCTAAATGCACCTTCTATACTCCAAGCAAATCCTAATGCCATGTGTGCTACCTGAACATCTTCCTATAAAAGATGGCGGATTTACATCATCACTTAAAAGGAGCAACGGCCACAGAAAATAGATTTTCTGTACAGTGAGATATGGAAGGAGTCCTCATGTGCTGAAGCTGCAGTCAGAGATGAGCCCTTTCTGCCCCCTGATAGCCTAATTTAGAAGGAGGAAATTCCTTGGAATAACCCGCTCCCAGTCCCAGCGGAGAGCTGGCTGATAAAAGTGTTGTGAAATATTTAACTGTGCATAGTAGCAGAAGATTAAGTGCAGATGTGGTCTAGAAAAAAATCAGCTGCTCCTAGAGTGAAGACCAACCTCCGCACAGTGTCCCCAGCTCCGGCAGCATCCGGCACACCCATGCCTGGCTGGCAAGGGCTCTGCCCGTGGCACCTCCTTCCTTTCTGGTGCCCAGGCTTTCTCCCTGCCAGCACATGGGAAGAGCTGATGTTTTCCCTGTTCTTGGGAGCTGCCTTTATAACTGATGGCTTGTGATATAAATGCTGTCAGCCAAATCATAGCGCTTGAAAACACCAAGAGCTCATGAAGATGATGAGAGGGCTGGAGAACCTCTCCTGTGAGGACAAGCTGAGAGAGCTGGGATTGTTCAGCCAGGAGAAGAGAAAACGCTGGGGAGACCTTACAGCAGCTTTCCGGAACCTGAAGGGGGCCTACAACGAAAGCTAGAGAGAGACTTTTTACAAGACCATGTAGTGATAGGATGAGGGGAAATGGCTTCAAACTGGAAGAGGGGAAATTTAGATTAGATATTAAGATATTAAGAAAAAAATCTTTCCTGTGAGGGTGGTGAGGCACTGGAACAGGTTGCCCAGAGAAGCTGTGGATGCCCCATCCCTGGGAGTGTTTAAGGCCAGGCTGGATGGGGCTTCAAGCAACCTGCTCTAGTGGGAGGCGCCCCTGACCATGGCAAGGTGTGGGAACTAGGTGACCTAAGGTCCCTTCCAACCCAAGCCATTCCATGAAATTTCTGTGGAAATGCCCTAATCCAAGTGCCCTAATCCTTGTGGAGATGTAAATATGAACTACTTCAAATGTTGGGCAGTGTTTGGGATTGAAATATCATTACAGGAACTGGGCTGAATGCGGGTGCACAATCTCAGGTTTAAGTTGCCCCAAAGACATGACCCTACTCTCATGACAGATAGATAGATAGATAGTGTTCCAAGATACTGACAGCTCAGAGCTTTCAGCGACTGTAGTTGTATTATTCATTGTAATATTTTGGTCAGTTTTCTTTATTTGGGTGCCATAAAGAAGGACTCAGGAGTGTAAATTTTGGTCCTAGAGTTTTGGAATTTCATCTAGTCATAATATTGCCTTGCTCTCTGGCTCTCATTCAAGAGTCTATGCTTTGGATTTACATTAGTTCAAAGCAGACTAAGTTTTGATATCTTTTTGGTGTTACCAAGCAGATATTTTAAAAATATTCTATTTAGTCATAACTATTAAGTTAGATACAATGAATCAAGGGGAAAAAAGTAATTGAGAGTTTCATTTCTTTGCACAATTCTTTGTCTCTTTATGACCCAGTGAATGGGATGTTTTTTGTTGCTGCCCAGAGGTGGCTGCCTGGCTCAGGCTCACTGCATGCAGTTTTAGCTGCAGCCACTGACACATTCTGAGTCACAAGGAGAGGCACGGCAGTTGACAATGTCAGGCAAGCATGCAAAGGATATTACAACCATGAAGGCACTTTGGACACAGCTCCTGGTGGAGAGCAGAAGCAGGGCTCAAATATATCTAATTCTTAATTAACTACGAGAAGCGGCTGGGTCCCTCTTTTCACCCCTCTCCCTCTTATTTCCCAGACCATAAACCAAATCTTCAGCAGGTATAAACTGGCACAGGCTCTTTGACTTCAAAGGAGCTGCATCAGTTTGAACCAACAGAGATTCTGGTGCCATATGGCCCTAATTATGTTAATGTGGGGCCCAAAGGATGCAGTGCAATAATAAAAAGGAAATACTGTGTGATCCATCATAGCTTTGGCACTCAAGGCAGGACTTTCAAAGGTATTTAGGCACCAAAAAGAATCAGACAGGTGCACAGGAGATTTTCTGTGTTCCATTTCTCCGCTATAAAAATTTATATTCCTTCTATTCCAAACCAGAGGGTCCTTGCAAAGGAGGAGAAACCACTCACCTGAACTGAGCAGGGAAAGCCATTTTATTTTTATCACCACGGAAATAAGAGTTATTTTCTGAAAGTGGACCTCTAACTGCTTTGTCTCTAGAGGCCGTACCTCTCAAAATGCTCAGGGGTGGTACCAGCGCTTGCAGCCCCGGGCAGGACCGTGCCATCAGCTGCTGACACCGACCAGGGTAGGGGTGACCTGCTGCCAGGCGCAGCCAGAGAGAAACTCTGGTGGGAGGGATGGATCTGGACGAGATGAATGATTCGCCCCAAGGAGCAACCGCTGCGATGGTTGAGGCCAGGCCGCCCCATGGACACGGCTCCTGGCAGAACCATCCCAGCACACAGAGCTCCGGGAGGATATCTGGAGGAAAAGTGCAGCATATTCCTGTTCTGCGCAGATGGAAACCTACCGCACCCCGAGTTCCCCCAGGCCCATTGGTATGGAAACCTCCAACAGCATGGAAACTTCCTTTGATTTTAAATCCAAACAACTAACCACTGTTATTCTTGGACATTTATATTACATTTTCCTCATATTTTCCATCTCATGGATGATTGAAAACAAATTATTGCATTGAGGTGTTTGAAGTTAGGATGCTCTGTGCAGCACTTGTTTGTTTCTAAGCCCTTGCCAGGAATTTCCTGCTGATCTGGTTTTACGTCATCTTTACCTAAAACAAATTTTCACGGGGGATCGAAACAGTCCCTAAATAGTTTAAAAACGGTTCTCCCATCTCGGGCTGTTTTCTAAAAACCTTTTAATCTTTGTCTTCCCAGGTAATGAATCAAGATTGCTGAGAGCGTGCTCACACTGCCCTGAAGGAGTGGGAAACAGATTGCTTAATACAGCGGGAGTTACATCCCACATAATTTTCACGGTCATTTTTCATTGTTCTAATGCCTTTCTGTTGGTGCTCTCTTGTAGTGTACTTAGGAATGGTGCAACTCTGGTGCCGTAATAACCTGGTAGGCAGCTGAATAAATTCCCTTTTAAAAAAAGAAAAAAAGAAAAAAGAAAAGAAAAAGAAAAGAAAAGAAAAGAAAAGAAAAGAAAAGAAAAGAAAAGAAAAGAAAAGAAAAGAATAGAAAAGAAAAGAAAAGAAAAGAAAAGAAAAGAAAAGAAAAGAAAAGAAAAGAAAAAAGAAAAAGAAAGCTCACCATTTTACAAAGAGTTCCTAGCATGAAACTGTCTTTATTAATTGCTTGCATTTCATGTAATTGTGTTCCTTAGATGTGTTTACTGTCAAGAGGTTAGAGGCAATACCCGTGCATGGACGTACTCGCTGCGTGGTGCTGCTGCCCTTCTAAAGAGCTTGCTGTACTGGAAAAAGGCTTTTTTGCTTTAATTCCCAATATGTACCAATGTGTCAGGAGTACACATGGTCCCTAGGACTATCCGGAAAATGTGGAAAGTGGAGAGTAAGGTAAAGCCAACAACCAGGCTCCCTGTATGAGTGAAAAGAAGGTTTAAGCCTCTGCCCTTCCCAAACCAAAACATTTTAAGGAAACAGGGCTCCTGAAAGCCGGCAAATGCTTGCCTGTTCTGCTAGTCCACAATGGGCCTCTCTAAATTTAATCAGATCTTTTTTTT
>VZRU01018108.1:0-19632 GCA_013398155.1 Pedionomus torquatus | reverse complement strand
GTTAAAAGCAGGTTTTGATCAAAACCAATACATTTCTGAAAAATACTGGATTTTGTGTTTTGACATTTCCCGATGAACAGCTTTTTGTTGCTGAGATCCCAGGTCGGTTCTGGGCAACTGCAGTGGAACAAAAGGGAGCCTGGGTCAGACAGGTTACCCTGTACTCCTTCAAGTAGAAGGTACAAACTGTCCTGCCACATGGTTTAGAGCCGCTTCAAAAATAAGCCATTAAATTACTGACGGTGCCCTATGAGATAAAATATCCCAAATGACATTGCTAAAATGTACGCTGTTAATAGGATCGTGACCTCTTAGGATTTCAATTTCACCAAGTGAGCGTTTACAAGATGAAATCCCAGTCCTGCACATTTTTGTGATTGTAACTAAAGTTACACGTGTAAGCCCTTTGACTCCAGTTATTTATTGGCATAAATATTTGCAAGATCAGAACATTAACACCTAACTACCATGTTTTAGGGAAAAATAGCAACAACTCATATGCAAGTCTCTATGGTTTCTGGATATTTCTATAAAGTACCTGAAGCTACTATACACTGCACAGCAGGGAGTAACATACATCTGCCTTTAAATATTTAAAGGACATGTTGACTTATATTCAACTGAGAAAAAATGTGAAAAAAAAAATTATAACAAATTCCTCAAATATTTACCAGGTGAGACATCAATAACAAGACCTTAAATAGGTTCTTAATTCCACAGTACCGTATTTAAACAGCAGTTTGGTTTGAACGGTGCTGGGTAACAGCACTGCTTATTGACATCTTTTCTGAAGACCAAACCACACTTAGGTTCTTACTGTAGACCAAACCCCTAGATTTAGGTACTCATTTGGAAAATTTTCATTGCTACTTCCCTCATATGACATTTCATCCTTGTGCTTGGGTAGAGGGTGCTCCTCAAATTAGCACAAATGCTTTGCAACACCCAGCTACTGTGTTCTCAGTAATTCTCTAACCTTCTTGTACTTATAAAATGCAGACAACTTGTGCACTGAATATTTACTGGGGACCTGGACAACGATGGTCAATTGTTATAGAGTGTAAGTGTATGTAAAAGTCTCTTTTGCCTTTCCCATATCTTGCAAGCACTTTCTTTTCCTCTTCTTATGTCATAATCTCTGCAGAGAACTCTGTGATTGAAGCCTTGGTACAATTAAGATACAGGATTCATTATGATTCATCCAGAATAGGGATAACTGCGCGGCCTTAAACCAGGTGGTTTTTCCCTATTATAGGCTTTCGGCAAAAATCAGCCACTGCCTTCCCACTCGCCTCAAGGCTCCTGAGATTTGTAAATTGCGAAGACAAGTGTGGGCCAAATTTCAGATACATCTAATCTGTTAGAGACTGGGGCTGAATCCAGACAAAACACAGAAGTTCCACTTTTGGCCCAGCTCCTGGAAGAACAAGGGATTTAAGCTTTTATTTGATATGACATGGATCACGCCTTGAAATCTGACACTTGGAAAAAGGTAAGGGCTCTGGCTGAAGTGAGAAGAAAAGGGCTGGAATGAGTCTAAAAGACGAGCAAATCCAGGATGCAGCATTGGAGTCACCACATTATGTAACTTCCCTTACAAACATCTTCATTATCTGTTAAAATCCACTCACCTTCTTGCCCCCGAGTCATGCTGGCACACTACAAGAGGGCGTAAGGATGGTGCACACAGCCAGACGGGACCAGGCAGCCACCCACTGCAGCATCCCATCAGTGTCATTGTCCTCACCTGGTCCAGGCAGGCAATGGCACCAGGACAAACCTGTGGACAGCCCCACCGTGGTCTCTTGGCTGTTCCTGCTCATGGGACAAGCACCAGAGGTGGCGATTTTGCCTTAATACCCACTGTAGACTTTCTTCTTCTATGAAGAGGTTCAGCTACCTTTCTGAAATCACGTAAAAGCTTAATATCCATAAGGTTCCATGGAAAGGCGGGTTTTTTTTTGCTTAAATGCACCTTATTCCACTGCCTGCTGAGAGGCCATTTCCACTTCTACAGCATTCTTGGAAAAATTTTGGAAAGTTCTTTGTTGATACCAAAAGCTTCAAACCATGATTTGTACATAGAATCATAGAATGGTTAGAGTTTGAAAGAACCTTGAAGATCATCATGTTCCAACCCCCCACAGAAAAGACAAAAATAATCCGAAAAGTATTGGAGGGAAACTGCAGAGCACGGTGGAAAATCCACCAGATGTCATCACATAAAGCTGCCAAGAGCTCATGGAAGACCAGACACCATTCAGGCCACCCGCTCCAGGTGAGGTGGCACTGGCAGAAGTGCCGCATCAGCCCGGGTGGCTGTTCAGATGGATGGCAACCACTGAGCTTCCCCAATGGAGTGAATCAAAGGCCCGGAGAGGTCAGGAGGAGTTATTTATGCTGAAGGGTAATGTTAGCTGGAGAATAATTGCTTTTAGACTGTTTTTGGACAATCACTTTTTGGCTGCTCTTAAACCCTCGCTTTTAAGTTGACCTCTCTGGGCTCATCTGGTCCTGCTCTGCCTCTTTATTAGTGACGATTAGTAATTGCAGCCTGCAGCTATGGGGCAAAGGAGCACAGGGATGAAACATGGGAATGGGTAGAAAGGGAAGGGCTCTGCTTGGGATGGTCCGCAACATGGCTTCTGCTGAAATGTGGCTCATCCCTCTCTACAGAGCCGTTACAGACCCGAGGTTGCACCCAGAGCTGAGACTGCCAGCCTCGAAGGAGAGGCTGAAGTGATGCAGGTTCATTCTAAGCCACCAAGACTAAATTGAGATGGTGGAGGTAGTTCAGGAGAGTAAATGGCAGCTTAGAAAGCTCAGAGCTGTGGGGACAGCAGGTGATTCTTCTGTGGTTGCTTCTGCTGGGGCAGAGGTAAAGCCTGGGTGCCCCTGCTGGGGCCAGGTATCGGACTGGACATCCTCCAACAAATTTCAGCTTGTCTTCAACCTTCAGGCTCATTGTATGCCTGCTGGTAAGTGCCAATCACCGCAGAATAACAGAATGATATGGAGTTGGAAGGGATCACTGGAGATCATCTAGTCCAACCCCCCTTCCCAAAGCAGGTCCTCCTACAGCAGGTTGCACAGGAACTTGTCCAGGTGGGTTTTGAACATCTCCAGAGACCAAGACTCCACCAAGATGTCCATCTTCCAGCTGAGGGACATGGTTTAGTGGTAACTTGGCAGTGCTAGGTTAATGACTGGTCTTGATCTTAAAGGTCTTTTCTTGGAACAGGTTGCCCAGAGAAGCTGTGGATGCCCCATCCCTAGAAAAGTTCAAGACCAGGCTGGATGGGGCTTTGAGCAACCTGGTCTAGTGGGAAGGATGTTGGAACTAAATGACCGTTAAGGTCCCTTCCAACCCCAACCATTCTGTGTTTCTATGATCCCAAGTAAAGTGATTCTACGCTTCTATGTCATTTGGTTCCCCAGGTGTCGGCATATTTGTGTGAGAAACCTTTAGGTGGTTGAGCCTGGGCTGTCTGGATTGGGAAAGAGGAGGATTTCATCATTTTGAATTAGTTTGATGTGCCACGCTTCTGCATTTCAGCCCTTTCTGACTTAGTGATGCAACTGCAGACACATGCTTCCATTGCAAGCAGCTCTGCTTAGGCGAGACTGTCCCCAGCAGCTTGCACTGCTCCCACTGCCAGATGTCACGGCTTCTGCTGGGCTGCTGGGACACATAGTCCCCTGGGCTCCCCAAGTGTGTGGACACGATGTCAGGCTGGTGTCATGAGCTGGCACAGTCAGCTTTGCCAGACAGGGGCCAGGCAGGCAGCGCTCACATGGCTCCCCAGGGGATGGCATGGTCCCCAAGCTGCCCCATGACACACTCTAAGGAGCTCCTAGCTCCTCATTATGGCAGAGGACCTACAGGAGGTTTGCAAAGCCGTGCACGGCTTACGGGGCAGGCAGGGAGGGATCACTGCCTGTGTCTATGAGCACAAGCACTTAATACACAGGAGCCAGGTTCAAAACAAGTACAACAAGGCAATTTCTGGACTCGGTGAATAGCACATGTGTGGCACCCCTGGTCAAAGGGTGCTGTGGATTCGGGGAGGTTGCAGGGTTTCATGGAGAGGCTTGAAAAAGAGCTTTGCTGAGTAGGCTCAGAAAATTCCTGATTCTGGAGTAGCTGGAGGCTGGCAAAGTACTCGGAGAAGCACTGTATACAGTCATCCAGTTCTTGCTCTTCCCTAGGTGTCTGCTTAAGACAATCATATTTAATTTAAGAAAACAGAGAAGCGAAGACAGAGATAGCAGCAGGGGTAAGGCCAGTCTGCCCACATATCCACCCCCAAAGACCTCCACCACGGAACACACAGTGAGGTGTGGTGGAAAATCCAGGAACAGCCTTGGCCCCAGGGTCCTTGGCAGGTCTGTGGGGGTGGAGATGGGGGTGACACCTCCACACTGACAGCAAAGGTGGTGCAGTGGCAGCAGTGCTCCCAGCAGCGGTGTCAAGCCTTTGCTGGATCTAGAAAGCCCCTGCAGCCAACTGAAAGGTGCTAAAGGATGTCTCAGCATGTTCCTTCATCACTAACCAGAGGTATCAGTGGATGGTGTTTTCCTCTGGATGGGAAAAAGAAATGTAGTGAAATTACCAGGGAGGCCTCTGTTTTCATTATTTCTGCAATTTACCTAAAAAAACCCCAGTCTCTTTAATGCAAGCTGCAAGCACTGCCATTATAAATAACAGTGACACTAATTCTGCTAGAGGAATTGCACTGGCATTACATCGCTCCAACGTGCAGCTCATACGCTGGGTGACATTTGGCCAAAGCGTAACTCTTAGGCAAAACAGAGTCTCCATTTTCTAAATGGGGCTTCCCATAGCTACAGCTGTAGCAGCTTAGTTAAGGACGTGTGTACACGTGTATGTTTCTGTGCGTGCACATGAGTCTCTGAAATTCCTTTTTAAATGTGCCTATTTGAAAGAAAATTTCGTCTGTGCCTGGATGTGAAAAAAATAAAAGAGGTCATTTATTAATTGAACTTGTAAGGGCTGCAGTCCCCAGGAAGATGAGCACAGACACCCTTCACAGGCCTCCTGAATCGAATTGTTTGGCGCTTTTTTTTTTATTTTTTCATGTTTGCTAATTGCTTTGTGCAGCCGGTTTTATTTAAGAGGTTAGTATTTTAAAGTTGAAATGAGGAGATGTTGCAAATTTTACCCCATAGTTCAGTGTGCTATATACTATGCACAGCAGCTCAGACTGTTAATCATGGGTGAGGGTTAAAGGATATGATCTGATGCAACTGCAGAAAGACATATGAGGATATGGCCAAGCAGAGCAGCTTCAAGCTGTAAACAAAGTGACTGTCCCAGCGAAGGACATGCATGTTGCACAATATGTTAGCTCAGTGCATCCCTTTGCACTGCAGTATGTGAGGAATACACACAAAAGTACATCTGCGGGAAAGAAAACCCTCCAATGCCACCAGGACCACATGCTCAACCTATTTGCTCTGTCTGGGGGAAGACGTGGCTCTCCACGCAGGGTCAGGAGGTCTCCACTCATAGATCTGGAACAGAAATGTCCCTGGAGCAGACGCTGCACAGACATCCTTGGACCTTCTCCAGGCTGTTCCCTGGCAGCGACCCTGCCCTGGTAAATGTATTACCTGTGTATTGTGTGCTCCCGCAGCACCAGGCTGGGGACAGTGGAGAGCCCGTCTGTGCCAGGTGAACGCTTAATGGTCTGAAAAAAATCCAAAGTTGTTTGGAATGCATACACTGCCTTGAGAGGAAAGCAGGAAATCGTCTTTCCAACTTCAGGTTATGGATCAGATGGCACCAAATGCCAGATACTTTGCATTTTCTTTTCCCGTGTCTCCGTGTTATTTCTGGTACATGCATTCAGACGAGTCAGCCGGCAAGGGGAAAGTTTTGAAACAGCTTTCCCTTCATACACCCCCTCCTTCCCACCCACTTTTTGAAACGGTGCAAAGACATTAACGGATTACAGGGTTAAGACAAAAATAAACAATTTGTCCTTCATCGAGACACTTCTTCATACTGTAGATGATCTAGGTGTGGCATAATAAGGCTCCTACAAGACACTGAATCCAAAACAATTTCACCAGTTCAGCCAGTCGTGCTTGCTCACACTGAAGGTGGTTGTGTTTCTACCGCTGGCAAACAGGCTGCTTCGCCCTTGGGAAAATGGTAGATGAGGAGGACCAAGGGTGTGCAGCCACATTCCTGCCCTGTTCACCAACAGCCAAGGAACTAGTAATGGGAAAGGAATGAAAAGAATCAGTGTCTTCTGGTAGAATTAATCCCTTGAGGACTTCCAGTCTGTAAGCAAGGTCTTGGCTGGGCCATATTGGAGGTGAATGCTGGGAAAACAGAAACTTTTTGTTAAATAAATAAAAAAAAGTTTATTTCATTCTGTTTGCTTGCAAACAGAAAAAAAAAAAAAAAAAAAAAACGGAGGGAGGGAAAAAAGCTTACCTTGGGAATTTTAAACAAGAATCAGCTATAAATTGAAGTATGCCGTTTTTGCCAAGCCTCCAGGGGCTGAATTACTGCCTTTAGTATTTTCAGTATTTAGCCCCCCTCCACCAAATATGTTTCCGGCTGTTTTCAGTGAGAATGCAATGTAATCAAAATCAGGGTGGGTTTTTTTTTAAAAAAAACAAAAACAAAAACAAAAACAAAAAAAAAAACCCAGAATAAATTACTTAGAAATCCAATTTTCTGTCTGAAGTGTTTTGAGGGGAAGTCACTGCTACTGAACTTCTTAGTAAATTACATTGTCAAAAAAGGTTGTTCTCTGACACTGGGGGAGGTGGGTTACAGATATTTAGCATCTGGCCTGTAAAATAATATGGCGTCAAAAAGGCTGACAGCTTTCTTTCCTTTCCAAAGCTGCAGGGGAGAAAGGTGTCTGTGGTTGCTACTCACCACAGCTGGGACAGGGAATAAAGGACCCTGAAAATGCTCTGGCCACCCTCTCAGCAAAGAGCTGAATTCACCCAATTCTACGACATGTTAAGGGACATCCCAACAAAGACCTGCTGGCTCTTAACCTTTTCTAGTATTAAAAATATATTTTCAAATTAACACCATTATCATCCTTCAATGAGGGCCGCTTTAAATACACTTGCAGAAGATCCAAAGAAGACTGGGTGTCAAGAGAATGGGGACAATCTTTTTTCAGTGGTGCCCAGTGAGAGGACAAGGTAATGGACACAAACTAAAACGTAAGAAGTTCCATCTAAAGATGAGGAGGAACTTCCTTCACTTTGAGGGCGGCAGAGCACTGGAATGGGCTGCCCAGAGAGGTGGTGGAGTCTCCATCTCTGGAGACATTCAAATCCCGTCAAAATTCAAACCATTCAAAATTCCTGTGCAACCTGCTCTAGGTGGACCTGCTTTGGCAGGGGGGTTGGACTGGATGATCTCCAGAGGTGCCTTCCAGCCCATATCATTCTGTGTTTCGTGAAGAGTCTCTTGAATCTCTTGAGACAGCTACTGGCTTGAAAAGTCCTTCTGCCCTCTGGAGAAAATGAGATAAATATCGAACCTTGGATCTTGACCCAATTCCTGTTTTCCCACTGGGCTCCATGCCTCACTGCCACCATCGGTCTCAGCTAAACAATCCTTCCCTCTCCCAAGGGGTGTAGTGGTGCCACACCAACCTCACACAGTCACCATATGAGAAAAAATACTGGCTCCTAGTTGTACCCGCATAACAGAGGTTATGTCCTAGAGGTTGAAGGGAGCTGGCAGAGAGGGTGGGGGTCACGCTATCTTTTATTCCTCCCTGGGCCATGTGCAGAATTTGGGAGGGAATTTCAGCTCTACCCTTCACTTCTGTTCCTTTAACACTCACAAATCACTCATAAACCTGCCTCTTTATGTTTGCTTGTTCTGCTGATGCTTGTCCCAGTTTTCTCACTCTGGATATCCACACAGACCCATTAATAAAGCATCATAGCTGGGAGGCTGGCTCAGGATTTCCACACATGCCGAATGTGATTTATGCTCATGACCAGTAAGAGCAAAAAGGCACCTTAGGCACTACATTTTGTTTCAGTAACATATTTGGGAGTGTAACAGGTGTTAAATGAGCAGCAGAATTGCTCCCTCCCTTCAGTGAATACACTTCTAGTTACAGGTAAAACATTAATTCAAGAAATTAAATGCAAGTGTTCGGCAGTTCAAACAAAGGTGCTTCCTGGTTCAAAGCCTAGGTCAGACCTTGATCTACAGCCCTCCACAATCTTTTAAAAGGGTAGACTTTATTTTATCAGTTATGACTGGATGTTACAGTAAAGAAAAGTGTTGGTGGAGTGTTTCGAATAAATACTGGCATTTCCTTTTTCTCTCTGAAAAGCAGAGATCTCTCTGACACACACCGGAAGATGTTCTCATCAAAATACAATCCTGAACATGTGAAATACTGCTTCATTACAATACATCGTTTATTTTACTGAAGATGAAGAAACCAAACCCACACCTGCTATAGAGTATGACTAGCCAGGGTTGAACTCTAGTCTCAGATATATTGGTGTAAACCTCACTATAACACTGCTGCTGGTAGGGTTACTCCAGATCTGGACTGCTACCACCTGAGATTGACGGACTCAAAAGATTTCAAGTAAACATGCCCCTATGATTTTACATAGCCTTTATCACTCAGTTGTGCAAACTACCATTAGCAGAACGCAGGCATGATACTTTGGAAAAAAAAAAAAAAAAAAGCCTATTATGTTAAAATAACAAAACCAATATATAAGTGAGAGGGAGTTTAATTGGAGAGCGAGTATATGTTATTAGTGTTCCCCCCAATCTGCAGCTATAAATCTCTTTCTGTACATCAGACTTCGTGTACTTCACTCTTTCCTCTGAAAAGCATGGGGAATTTTCTGTAATTGTACTCATTAGCAGCTGTCTTTTTAAAATGCTTCCAATTTTTTTAATGAAAAATACGAGGCGTGAGTTGTATAATGTAATTTCTATCATAAAATCTCCATTAGTGGCCTGCCTAATCAAGTCCTGTTTGTTGTTTATTAGTAGCCTTGTCTTTGTAGCCGTGAGACTAGGAATACATGCAGGGAGAACTTCGGGGAGAGGCAACAGCTTTTAATGGAAAAAACCCACACATCTAGCTGGAAAAGAAGAGAGGCTTTCAAGCAACAAGTTTGACCTGAAGAAGAGCTCATGCACCTGAAAGCCTGTCAGCTGTTTCCATGTCTATCACTCGGTCTTATAAAGGATTCCCTCTCCCCAAAAAATCTGTCCAAATTATTTACTAAATGAGTGCTTTGAATGGCTAGGACCTTACGGTTTATGCAAATGCTTAATAAAAAAAAGGCATCAATACAATGACATAATAGCATAAAAAAGACACAAAAAAAAGGCCTGTCCCCAAATGTTGGTGACAGTTCTGAGAACCCACCACCGCTGTGCTGCGGATGAGGCGGTTCTGCAGAAGGGTTAGTGTTTGTTTGTTGTGTTTATGGAAGCAAAGTGTTGAAGCTGGCTGTAGAAGTGGATGAAGTGACGATGAAGGAACCAAATGATTAGCCTTCTGAAAAAGCTGAGGAGAAAGAGCAAAGTTTCTCCCCTTACTCTGGTGTCATGATACAAACTCTGCCAGCCAGGACTCCAGAGCAACAGTAGAGCTCTTTGTCTGGCTTAGCTGACTCATACAATTATCTCAATAACAGTAAGCACCTAGCAACCGCCTCAGTAAACACTCATTTATTTGATTAATCAGCCATTTTAAACGGGTTTGGTAAACATTACCCGTTCACTTTTGGATCTCATTATTAAAAGAGCCGGCCACTGAAGCTGCACCTCATGCTGGGAGTAACCACCCCAAGCCCCAGATGTCCTGGCCAGGTGGGCTGAGCCCTACCTGGCACATCTTGCCCACACTGCGGTACAGAAAGCAGGCAGGGATCAGCCCAGTATTCATCACAGCTTCTCTAGCCATGGGCTCACAACAAAACTGTTGATGTTAACGAGCACTACCAATAACTGCACAAGAATTTAGTGGCTGTGAGACCAAGACAGGAAGAAAGAAGCAGAAACTAAATTCGCACAAATGTAAACATTTGCATGTAATATTTAAGGATAACTTAGAGGGGCTGGTATGTAGTTCAAGTACCGAAAGGGTTTTGAGTAACCAGAGACTGACAGAAGTGTTTGCAGTGGATTGGCATCTGGGAACAAATGGAATTCTTTGCTGTCACGGAAAATATCAAGATTATTTCCAAAGTAACCCCTGATGGACTCCCGTGAAAGGGAGGCTGTGAAGTTTAGTTGGAGAGCATACTTATTCATATAAATATGTATGTAAATATGTGTTTACTGCTTTTTCCACTCTCTCCAAACAGCACTGTGCCTGCCTCTTGAGCAGTGACGAGGGAATCATCCCTCTTCAATGTCTCTCTTTGGCTGAATCTCCCAGTCAAGTAAACGCACCATCAGCCTGTATGGTCAGAATGACCCTCCCTCAGCCTTTCTGCCCAAAACTGTCCTATTGTCCATGAAATAATCAAGTGCAGATCTCTACTTGCTTCAGTGAATAATGATATACCTGCATTCTCATCCAGGATTTCCTTTCATACTGCTGTCATAATGACCCTTGCATATTTTTCATCAGTATACCCATATTATCCCCAGTATCAAAATGTGCCATAGCAGCAGTTTATTCCCTTTCTTACTGGTTTTTAATGTACAAAGAAACAAACTCTTTTTACAACTGTGTTCACAAACCAGGGATTGTGCCTATCATTAAAGCAATACAGTCTGCATTCAGATAAGATCTAAATCTAACCTTGGTCAGCAGAGAGGAAAGGAAGCAGAAATAGAGCTCTCTCCTGACAAACATCACCCATTTGCTGAGTGGGGCTGAAGTTCTCCGGTGCCTCCTGGTCACCCAGCTTATCTCAGCTGCTCATCACACCTCTTTGTGTTTTTCATGTGTTTGCCTTTATGCTCAACAGAGTGCAACTCAACACACCTCTGTAAAGGCACATACAGCCTTTACAGATACAAATAGCAATGATTTAAAGTAAAAAAAACCCACCACACTATACCAAAAATACACACTTAGTCCACAAGAGTTAATTAACTGCATAATTTCCAAATATTTCTGGGTTCATCTCAGGATTTTCATTTTTACTTTTTTTTTTTTTCTCCAGAACTTGCAGCCTGGATAATGGGAATGTATTGTAGAGTCTTCATTCTTAGAGATTTTTCAAAACTTGCCTGGACAAACTCTAGGAGCGATCTCATCTAGCTCTGCAGCTAGTCCTGCCCTGAGCAGGGCTCAGGCCAGGTATTTCCAGAGCTTGCTTCCAAGTTATTTTTTCCTATAATTTCCTGAATATCTGATGTCTGATGCACCAAAGAGAACATTCATGCCACAATATACAGTGTGCTCTGTTATACCACAAAGACCCTTGAATACCTTTCATTGGTTTATTTCCCCCAAAAGGGAAAAAAAAGCCTTTTGGAATGTGAACTGTGGTGATTGCACTTGTTCATTTAAAGCTCAACCTAATGCACGAGGAAGGACAAACTGTAGGATTTTACCTTCCCTGGGTGAGACACCTCATTTATAAGCAATTTCATTCTTTGCAGTTAACTCTACAGAAGGAAGAAGTTTAATTATTTGCCCATTAGGTGGGTCTTTTTGCTTTTTACATTTTCTTGTGTATAATGTCTGGCAAGTTGCAAATAGGGTCAACTTCCCATCCTATTCTATTCTGCCAAGTTAAAAGTTCTTCACCCCTCCATCCACAGAGGATTCAGGAGATACTGCACAAAGCCGACGGCAACAGAAAGGGAGAATAAATGCAACCAGCTTCCACAGATGCACACAGACAATCCAGGCATCCCTTTCACTTTGAAAAGTGGAAATCTTCCCCTGGGAAGGGTGTTTCTGTGGATGACATACCACCTCCTGAATAAACACACAGAGTAACACAGCACACGAAGGAAAAATAAATGCGTGTGGATATTTTCTGGCTGGGATAAAGCACAAACCAAAAGCAACCATGGTGCAGGAATCTACTTGTTTCTTTTGTCATCCCCCCGTCCCCCCCCCAAGGATGTTTGTAAGCAGGCAGTCATACAGAATACAGAAATGAAAAAAGGGGGATGGGTATGTGAGCTGTTTTCCTAAAAACAGCCAAAGGGATTTATTAGATGAAATTTAAAAGATAAAGCAAGGCAATAATAAGTCAGAGGAAGCCAGAATTCTCTTAATGACAGTTGAAAATCTTTCCTTCTCTTGAACGCACATCTCACCCTAGGAACACAGCACATTTTAACGGCTCCGTGGTTAAAGACGGTTGTTCAATGCACACAAAAGCCTATGCAAGTTGGGACAGATGTGAAGCGCTGTGCAGCTTTAAGGATTAACACTTTGGAGTTACAATTTATCTCCCTGAAAAAAAAAAAAATTAAAAGCATGCCACATCGAAAAAAAAGTTCTGCTTTTTATTCTATCTGAAAAAAAACCAAATTATAATCGAATCCAGATTAAGTCAAAATTTAAATTAAATTCTCCCGGGGAGTCTGGAAATAAAGCATTAACATTGCAGGATGAAAAGTTTCTAAAACACAGGAACTAGCCAGAACTTGTTACGTTCCTGACTGATAAACACAAAGTTCAGCTGATCTTTCATGGAAAAAATATACTAAATTTCCCTTCTGGGGGTAGTATCTACCCAGCCTTTTCAAGGTTGCATTAACGCCCACTGCAATGTATTTAACTTCCAGTCATGAGTCACTCTGACACTACACTGCTTTTCAGCTATGCAAATAACACAAAACCAGAGTCCCTAGCCACAAATAAGGAAGGAATTTTGAACATAATGTTTTTTATCAATGAAATGTATTGACAAATAACTATATTGATGTCAGCTACTTCCACTGAAGTTAAAAGGAGTAAGAGCAGCCCAATATCTAATGATCGTTTGACTCATGCACTGCGTGATCTCTGATGACCAAGTCCTAAGAGATGTTGAACACAAGTGATTCCACCAAGTACTGGCAAATACAGATCTGCAGCATCTTTAACAATTGACCATGATACAACTTCCACCACAAAATGCATACACTAGTACATTAAAACGCATTTTAAAGGTGAGCATAATGTATACAGTGGATGGGAATACAATATATACCTTATTAAAAATGCTTCACCATTATTTAAAGCTAGGAATAAACAGACATGGAGTGCTCATTTATGTTACTCAGCATTATTATAAGCAATAAATATTTTATTAAAGTTGAAGCAACAAAGAAGTGTAATGCATTAAAATGAGAATTAAACCGAGGCATGTTTATATACTCTAGAGTTGGAATGTGGGTTTGGGAGTGGTGAACTCTCACTATTGAGTTCCTACCCCATTACATAAGCAGTCGAGTTTTTAAAAGATGTAGTTCAGATACACAGTCCTGGGGCGTGAGATTTCCTGTGGTAATCAAAGGTATCAAATAACAGATTTGGTCTGATTTTGGAGCCTGATCTTCAGTATGGTCTGAGATGTCACAGAATCACAAAACTGTCGTGGTTGGAAGGGACCTCTGAGATCACTGAGTCCAACTTGTGCTCCTGCAGGAGATCCCAGCCTTTTCATAGGCTCTGAAGGGTCGGTATGCACTTGTATCACCTGGCTCCTTCCACACCTGGACTGAGCACAGCTCTTCTTAGTCAATGATGTTTAGGAAAAATACCTACTTGATTTCAGCAAAACTTAACCAAGTGGTTGTGGCTTCACAGAAGCGTCAGGAGTAGCTGTAGGGGGCAGAATCTGGCTGCTAACAGTTTGTCACTGATGAACTCATACCATGAAAATACCCTGTTTTGCCAAAGGGTAAGTTTTATGAACAGAAAAAAAATGAAAATTACACCCAAGTGCTGTGGTCGTAGAAGCACCTATGCCTATTTTTTGCATGGGGTGTACTCACATAACATTCCTTCCTAGTGCCCAGATGGATCCTTGCATGCAGCATACTCTGTTCCTCCTGCAGTTCCAGGTAAATGAGATATTTATTGCTTCCTCTCCTGAACTGCTGGGAGCCTGGTTATATACTGCTCATGTTTGCTCTTTCGTTTCAGGACTTGGCTGCATTTCAGACAGCGATGCTGCTTCTTAATGGCCAAAATGATTTCTGCTGTCAGTCTCTATGCACTGCTAGAAACAATGCAGCAGGAAGGCAGAGATTTCATCATCTGAAAATGAGACGGTGAGCTTGGAAGTCCTGCCTCAATCCTTCCTCCACGCACACCATAAAATATAGTATACTTTATATTCTGTTTGCCAGTATATAAGATAATGCAGTCTGTACATTCACAGAACACCACTGTTACACGCCTAGTACCCTTTACTCTAAGAAAAAAATTAAGAAAAAATCATTGTGTAAACCTGTGCTAACTGAAAATCACTTACCAGGCCTGTTAGCAGCCCATTATCCCACCATCCCAGACAAACAGCAGGTGAGTAATAAATATGTAATAAGAGGTTGTTATTTGCTGGTTTGACACCAGATGTCATTTCTAAGAGGTGATAGGTGCAAGGAGGAGGAGCAGGACTTGCCCGCAGCTCTGCTATCAAGCACTGAGGCCAGGTGCCCTCCACAGAGCCATGAGGCTGCGTCAGGCTGCGAGGACATCTGGGGTGGTAGCGATGGCACAGGGCTCCTGAGATAACAGCTCAGAGATTGTAGAGTTTTAGATATAGGGTTTCTGTGTGATCCTCTCTCAGGGACTGACATACCCTCACTGAAAACTCACCAGGGACTGCAGAAGGAGCAGACTTAAGGATGGAGACAAGCACCTTCCAAAATCCCATGTGTTACATTGCTCACAGATGATCTCCAAAGCCTTTCAAGGAAGCACTTGGGCTGCCTGATGCCCAGGTGTTCATCAGTCTTCTCAGGCAGGTTTTACAGGCTCCTGGGAATAAAACACTGGCGAGGCTCGATGGTTACTGACATCTACTCTGGAAGCCCTTTGAGCTGTGTTTGTGCAAACTGGCCTGGCTGTAGCACAAGCACTCCAGGGGGCTAAACCCCATCAGGATTAGGCAAAGATCCATGATTTGACTCCGGAAATAACACAAGAGATGATGCCCAAGGTGATCTCAGATCTCCAATCTCCCTCCCTTCTTCTGCATGGTGGCTTGGAGCCTTAGCCTGGATCTTTTCACAAGACTCCCGAGTATTGACACCCCAATGCCCAGATCTCACTACTTCACATGCAGCAATCAATAGGGCCCATTGCCTGCCCCAAACCTTCCTGGTCCTCACTGCATGGACCATGGAAAACGCCCTGAGGAACCACCTTTTCCCCTGCTACCCTGTGGCACCACCTTGCATCTTCATGGCTAAGGTCACAGCAGGAGAAGAAGGGGGAGCAATGGTCCCTGGAAACCCCCCCTCAGAGGGGCACACTTCCAGAAGTGCCGCAGAGGAAGGATTGTGGAGGTGGGTGAGGTGCATGAGAAAAGAGTAAAATGCTTTTTACTTTATTTTTTTTTTAATGCAATTTTACTGTATCAGTAAAATTGCTGGGGATAACATTTTGACCCTCAAGCTTTTTGCCACTCCTTTTCTGATATTCTGAGACTCCTCACCTGCTAAACACCTATCTGTCTGCTGGCACATTGCAGACAGGTCACACATCTTTTTGTAGTGGCTCATACTGAGAAAAAATCTCAGTTTATTGAAATATTCTTAATTGAAAGATGTTTCACTGAGTTTTGTGAAAAAGTCCTCTTCCAAAAAATGTTGCTGGAAAGATGAGGCTTCCATTTATTATAGCAGATATAAGGGCACATAAGCAGGCCCAGTATGTTTGTTGCAGCCTGGCTACTGTATTAAAACATGACAAAAAGGTCCCTTGATGGACACCATAAAAGCCAACAGACAATCTTCTTTAAAAAGGGAAACCTGTCTTCTGTTTAAAAATTCAACCAATGCTCCCTTGATCACTCTGGCTTCAGGTAGGCTGGTGAAGCCAGCAATGCCCCCAAACTCCTGGGCCCACATGGATGTGTTCTGGAAATATCCTGGTTTCCAGAGGGAGGAAGGGCAGTAGGGACCCCCAGTGAGGAGCCGGTCACCATCCAGGTGCTGCCCCATTGTAACAGCAGGCGACCAGGACACTTGAGCACACCACGACCTGCTTCCCGAGATAAGCCGCCTTCATGCACCCAGCCACAAAATGATGGAGTCATCCTTTTGGATGACTGTGGAGCTTTGTGTTCTTAACTTTCATTTGGGTGACTCTCACCTCCCTTGGTTCAGCTCAGCTCAAGGAGGGTCACTTGCATCATCACAAAGTTTGCCATAGCTCAGTGCTGGAGACACCAGAGCTGCTGAAAGGGTGACAGCCGCATGTCATAGCCACATCACAAGCAAAGGCAGAAATCTTACATGGGGCTGAGAGGCCAGGAAGCATATTCCCAGTGAGCTGCCAGGCGAGGAGAGATGTGCTTGAGCTGGGAAGGAAGAGAAGAGGATTGCTGTCTGGGTCTGGCCGCTCCACCTCAAGCTCTCCTTAGATGCATACAACGGTTTGGGTTGGAAGGGACCCTAAAGACAGAGTTCACACCCCCAACTGCTTAGGAATGCTGGGCTCAGGCTTCCACCTCTCTCTCCTCCTCCCCTTCACAGGTGAGATGGTGAGATGGCTGAGAGCATCAGCTACCTCTTGACTTCGATCATGGCCTCTAAAGTCAAGGGCAGCAGTGTGCAGCAGCACCAGCAAGATGGCAAAATCCATCTGGGTCCTGCCCCTGCGCCTCCAGAGGTGACCAAGGGCCACTCCAGGGAAAGGGAGAGGCCTCTCCACCACAACACAGGCCAGGAGACGGTGGAGAGCCTCCTCCCAGAATCCCAACTGGACCCAACCCTCCCCATGTGCCCATTGCCCCAACCAGGGATGCTCCATCTGCTCACTCTGTTCTCTGTCTGCAGACTTTGTCTCCCCGGAGTCTTTATAGACTCTGGGGACCAAGTAAGTGGATCCACTCACCCTGGGGCATGCAAGCCACCCAACAGTGTCTCCCCATCAAGACACATCCTGCTAACACAGCCCTCTGCCAATCCGAAAGCTCCTCTGCATCCCCAGAGATGGATTATTTTGTATGAAGCAGTCAGAAGTTCAACAGGACTATCAAGGACCTAATAAAAGGTCTGGATCCCAACTGAGGAGGGGACAGGTACAGGGATGGGGGTTATGGCTTGGGGAGAGCATGGGGAAACCAGAGCAGAGCTGGCAGTGTCATTCCCCCATTTCCCGGGCCAGTCAGGGACACTGTGTCCAACAGGGCAGGGAGCAGACCTAGGGCACACACTCGTTGGGACCCAGTGGCGATGACACAGCCTTCCATCACCTTCAGGACATGAGGCAGAGCCTCAGGCTGCACTCGGGAGTGCTGAGCTCAGGCTTCCCGGACTCTAAAAGGCCCCTTCCAACCTAGGTGATTTCTGTGATTCTGTGATTCCTCGTACTCACACAGGTGCAACTATGAGATGCCTCAGGGCACTGACAACTACGACTTCAATCATGACCTGTGAAGACAGTACCTCTACAGAGGTGCCTCTGTCCCCTTCAAGCAACAACTCCCTAAATTCCACCACAGCAAGCAACACTGGCCCTTCTTCATGCGTGTCTCTCCCCACTCTTGTGGACAGAGCAGACAAGGAACATGCCTCCAGAACCCAGCCTGGCCTGGGTAATCCCAAGGATGGCCCATTGGAGCATGCTAGACCCTGGCAGCTCGCACACCTTGTGGGGAACAGCTGACAGCTGCCTTGAGGGCAGCAACACGCGATAGCAACAGCTCTGTGCTGTCCCTGCGCCTCCAGAAGTGACCAAGGGCCACTCCAGGGAAAGGGAGAGCCTCCTCCCAGAATCCCAACTGGAGCAGGAGACGGGCCTGGCAGTCAACGGGGAGAAGACGCTGCAGCATCTTCCAGCCTCAGCTCCATCAACACCCCACCCACCAGAAAAGCGCGATCAAGTGGTTCCCATGGGGCAGCATCCACNTGAGAAGAAAGTTAGTGCATCCATCCCCCTCCACGGGCCAGGACTGTGAAGTGTGGTGTCTTGTGGAGGGATTTACCCAGTGGCATAGAGTTGGCACTATTCCCTCCTGTTCCTGGGCCTGGTGGATAACTGTGCTCAGCAGGCAGGGCAGTTCCATCACAGCAATGATGGAACCTGTCACCTCCATCAGGCCAGGAAACAGCCCAGACCCAGGGTGCTTGAGAATGGTGGGCTCAGGCTCCCACCTCTCTCTCCTCCTCCTCCCTTTCACAGGCTCAACAGCAAGACGGCTGAAAGCATCAGCTACCTCTTGACTTCAATCATAGACTCTAAAGTCAAGGGCAGTGTGCGCAGCAGCGCCAGCAAGATGGCAAGATGCATCTGGGTGCTGCCCCTTCACCTCCAGAGGTGACCAAAGGCCACTCCAGGGAAAGGGAGATGCCTCTCCGCCGCAACACAGGCCAGGAGACGGCGGAGAGCCTCCTCCCAGAATCCCAACTGGAGCAGCAGCTGGGCCTGGCAGTCAACGGGGAGAAGACGCTGCAGCATCNGCTGAGAAGATCGGCTACATCTTGACTTCAGTCATAGCCTCTAAAGTCAAGGGCAGCAGCGCGCAGCAGCGCCAGCAAGATGGCAAGATACATCTGGTTGATGCCACTGTGCTTCCAGAGGTGACCAAGGTCCACTCCAGGGAAAGGGAAAGGGAAAGGGAAAGGGAAAGGGAAAGGGAAAGGGAAAGGGAAAGGGAAAGGGAAAGGCCTCTCCGCCGAAACACAGGCCAGGAGACGGCGGAGAGCCTCCTCCCAGAATCCCAACTGGAGCAGCAGCAGGGCCTGGCAGTCAACGGGGAGAAGACGCTGCAGCATCTTCCAGCCTCAGCTCCATCAACACCCCACCCACCAGAAAAGCGCGATCAAGTGGTTCCCATGGGGCAGCATCCACCCTACCTCCATGAGGCTACAAAAATGGAGCTAGAGGCTCACATTTCACACCTGAAGATACAGAGGTGCTATGGGCTGCACAGGATGGTCCTGGAGAGCGAGCAGAGCTTTGACGACATCCTTTGCAGAGAAAAAGCCTCTGTCACTCTCCCTGCAGACACCCAGGGCTGCCCTAGCGCTGCCCCTTCCAGCACTGCAACCGGCTGGTGTCACCAGCGCAGAGGTAGCAAGGGGAATGCCAGAGGTGAGCAGCGGCTGGGAAAGGGCAGGAGTCCTGCAAAGACCCCACCGGACCCCACAGGCCCACTGCCCCAAATGGGGATGCCCCATCCACTGGCTTTCTCTCCTCTGTCTGCAGACTTTGACCCCCTGGAGCCTTTACAGGCCTTGAACACCCAGTAAGTGGATCCATGTCCTCTGGGCCATGGTAGCCTACGCCTCCTCCTCCAGTATCTAACCACCAGGACAGTTCCTGCCAGTAATGGCCTCTGCCTCTCCGCAGCTGCTCCAGACACCCAGAGATGGATGCTTTCTTTGAAAGAGTACAGAAGTCCTACGGGACTGCCGAGTACCTAAGAGGATACCTGGACCCGTGAGGCCACTGAGGAGGGCATGAGGACAGGGCGGGGGGCATGGCTTGGGGAGGGCATGGG
>VZRU01018107.1:21186-49925 GCA_013398155.1 Pedionomus torquatus | reverse complement strand
CACTCCAGCTGGTCTTTGAGATAGAGGGCAACAACCCTCCCCGCTTGCCCCGCCTGTCCTTCCTGAAGAGTCTGTAAAGAACCAAAGGAGAAGGCTGCCCTACCGAGCTCAGTGAGAGTCATCTCTTCATTACGCTTTGAACAATACCTTGATGCTAGTCTGTGTGGAGAAAAATGGACTCAACATTAAATGCTCAAAGGGAAAATACAGCTTCTTGAAAACTCTGGGTCAAATTAATGTCTGGTTTAAATCAATAGAATTACCTCAAGAATAAATTAAAGCTGACTAACAAAGTCAGAATCATTAAAACTACTGTGACTAGACAATTTAGTTCAGAAGCAAACATTTTTTATTATGCATTATTTTTTATCTTGAAAAGTACCAGGAGTTCATATTTACGGTGTGCTTGAAGAAGATGCAGCAATATTTGCCTGGGTATTTACTAGCTTATAGTAAGCATCTAAATCTACAGAGAGAAAATATATTTTTGGCATAACTTCATGAAACAGATGGTCAGCATTTCCAGACAAACACCTTCCAGATACAAGTCCACATTGAGATAGCAAAAACATTCCTTCACTTTTATAGCAGTTTTTTGTCAGAAAAAAAAATCAGAATTTCTCAGAATTTGGTAACAAGCTGTGGCACTTAAATAGAGCAATTTCAGTGATCTTTAAAGTGAAAATAAATTTTATGAATTAAAAAAGAAGTCTGGCATCTGATGTATCTTTATTCAGTTAAAATTTCTTAATTCAGAAAAATTTGAATAGCTATTTCTCTAACTGATATATCAGCAGTGTGATTTATTATACTCTGCTAATCTGACTGACACCCAAACATTTTATTTTGTGTGTTTCTGTTTTCAAATATGATGTGATGTAATCGAGGAAAAAACAAGGAACCAGTTAAAGTTGCTGATCTATATTAAATCTGCAATTAACAAGTTCAAGGGTTTTATTATTTTAATTGCAGAGAAATCCAGAGAGACTTACCATACCAGACACTGCACAGACATGCAGAAAGCCACGATCTTGACCCTGAAGAGTTATCAAGTATGTTAAAAAAACCAAACAAACCTTGTTGACTGTATGTGGCTACTATTACTTATATGGATGGTCAGGGAGTGACTGCAGAAACTACTGCAATTAAAATCACTGGGCTTGGTTATGAAAGCAGGTATTTCTCAAGGTAAGTACAGCAGTACCGGATTCTGATGACAGGAGGACCATGCTGGAGCCTGCTTTTTCAATACAGAATTGAGAAAGAGGATCCTAATGTCACTTTTTATCTTTGGCTTTCACCTTTCTTAGAATTCATCTGCAACTTGGAATAAACTGCTTTTTCCTGTGCTTATCCCTATTTGGCTAGCCTAGCTGGGGCAGTGTGGGAGGCTGAGGAACAACCTTTAAACTTTTTTGCCCATGTTGGGACGTTAGAGCTGTTAGCAAACTAGTCCCCAGTCAAAAGATCATGACTGACCCCACCCTATGTCTACAAAGAGTCAGGAAGTTCTTTGGGGGGGTGAACTTTCCTCAATGGGAAGTTGTTCAAGAAGAACAGCATTTTTAAGAATTGTGGAGTATGCTGAGCTAGCAATAATTTTATATAATAATTCTATTGAATCAAGAGCGAGGGGTTTCTTTAGGACACAAAGCCACCTGATTTTTAACAGTCATCCTAGCCAAACCCAAAGTAGTCAACTTTTACTATTTAGAAATAAATGAAATAGAAGGTAAGTAATACGGAGTAACGGGAATTGCGTACCTAAGACTGGTTCATTTGAAGAACACTATCTAAAAAGATACTTCCACGAATGCTAACAATTCAGACTGCAGAAGTGCACTGCTAATCTTTTTCCAAAGTGCACAATTAAGTTTATATAGAGCATATGCACAGGTATGAATATATGTACTAAGACTACAACACTTAAAAGCACAATCATCATTTGGCTAATTGGGCTTATTACTCCTACAGATAAACAATTTACTGGTCACAGTAGTAAACACCATCTGCTCATTGCTAACTGGCAGCAACCTATCACCTTTTTTCTAACTTGAAGAGTTTGGATCGTAAAAGGAAGATCTAAAGGAGTTGAAATACAGTGGTATTTCCAAGCACATCATCTTACTCTTACTGATTGGAATATGATTTCATATTAGGTGAAATATTTCTCTTTGTCAGATGCTATATTTGCAAAGTTATGTTCTAAGTCAACAAGAACCAGGACAAGTTAGCGTTGAATATCCAACCATAAAACCAATGTATCTTTCCCGTGTATGTTAGTGATACTGGACTAGTAAAAATGTAGCATAAAACTCAAATTTCTTTTCAGTCAAGGAAATTATAGCAGCAGTTAATTTGGACCCAGTATGTAAATGAACTGATTTATCATACATGCATAGAGTATCTAATTTTGTAGACAGCATTATATTAAATCACAAATGGTTTATGTTAATCTAATTAAAAACTCTGTTAGTCAACTTGATTTTGCCTTTCATTATTAAAGTAATTATTCTTACAGCAAGATTTATATATCAATTTACATATACTGAGCACTATGTAAACATTCATTTTACTCTCAAGTCACGTTCATAATCAAAGCAAAGCATTACTTTTTACTGATTGACACATGCAAACTCAAACTCAACTCTGTGGAAATTAAACCAGCATGCAAAAGCACTCAAAACATTTTACAAAATTCTGATTCTTCTTCCCCTCCCCTCCCCTTCCCCATCCCCCCATTTTCTGTACTGGTGGGTTTTTTTGTTCTTTATGACTAAGGACAAAAGACAAATGCAAGAAAATACAATCTTTCTTCCTTAGAGCTCATTACCTCCTACTTTTTCTATGCTTAGAGAGGACAACCAACTATCTTGCGGGATTTTTTAATGAGAATGACTTGGCTGATCCCAAGTGGTAATGTAACAAAATATTTTAAGAGGAGCAGAGCATTCCAAAACAACATGGACAAACTGAAAGCAGTTAAGCAATACTGTGTCCATTCAAAGACCTGAACCTGTGCTGAATTATGTTCCCAAAGTGTTCCGGAAATACATCTGTCCAACTCATACCTAAATTTCAAGTGAAAATTGTACAAATTTAAGACAATAGATTGTGGTATACTTGTCCATTCAACCTCATGTGGTAGGACAGAATACAAACTCATACAATGCAGAATAAATAGTGTTGGATATACTGCCAGTGCTCAGGAGCTTGTTCTCAAAACCCACATACCACAGCACACTGTTCCAAGGGCAGACTGCACACTAACCAGACTCCTTTTCTTAATTCTTTATAACATTTGAGTGTCAAAAACATCTAAAAACCTGAGACTGCTTTGCTGATGGCATCCCTTTGTGAGCAACATCATTGTGCTTCAGACATATTGAATGTACACCAGAAAAAAGTAATTTCAGGGCAAAACCTTGAAAGAAGAACAAGACATATTGTATGTGGCAAATAAGCTGGCAATCACAAGCTGGAGAGCCCCGGTAACTTAGAATAACACAGGCTGCAGTACCTAACAGTACCCAGGAAGGAAGTCTTGCCGTTGCAGTACAGAAACTGTTAACAGAACCATGGTGAGCATGCTGCTACCTGTAAAATATTAAATGATCTGCTAATTGTTTTGCACTTGCACCTTTTTACTTATCCCCAAAACCCAGACTAAGATCTAATTCTCACTTCAAAGAATATTATAGAAGTAATCATAGAATCATAGAATAGTTAGAGTTGGAAGGGACCTTGAAGATCATCGAGCTCCAACCCCCCTGACATGGGCAAAGACACCTCCCACTAGACCAGGTTGCTCAAAGTCCCATCAAGCCTGGCCTTAAATACTTCCACGGATGGGGCAGCCACAGCTTCTCTGGGCAACCTCCTCCAGTGCCTCACCACCCTCACAGGAAAGAATTTCCTCCTCATATCCAATTTAAATCTCCCCTCTTCCAGTTTAAAACCATTACCCCTTGTCCTATCACTACACTTCCTGACAAAGAGTCCCTCTCCTGCTCTCCTGTAGGCTCCCTTCAGATACTGGAAGGCTGCTAGAAGGTGTCCCTGGAGCCTTCTCTTCTCCAGGCTGAACAGCCCCAGCTCTCTCAGCCTGTCCTCATGGGAGAAGTGTTCCATCCCTCTAATCATCTTTGTGGCCCTCCGCTGGAACCGTTCCATGTCCTTTCTCTGTTGATGACTCCAGAGCTGGACACAGTACTCCAGGTGGGGTCTCATGAGTAATATTGAATTCTCCTCTAACACAGGCTTATCTAACATTTATTCCACTGTAATTACCCTGCTACAGCACATCTACACAAAGAATGAACATGTTTGCAAACTATATATTAAAGATAGCAACCAATACAAAAAAGGGCAGTGAATATTTTCCAGTTACGCTGTTAAGCCAGTATGTCCCCATCTCAAGTTGTTTAAGGGAGCCAGAAGAACCCTCTCCTGGAAGGGTTAAAGTGACACCATCAGCCATACCAAAGTAATCACCTTGGTACTTAGACAGATGTTTCAGTTTTTTAAACTCCCTTTCACATTGGCACTTGAATAGCTAGTGGTTAGGTCTGCAAAACTTCAAGCATATCCACTGCACACCAGGCTGTTGTCTGCCTTGAGCCCAAGTCACTTAGTGGAGGCTGCTTTAAATCTCTACCTTAGTCGCCTCATTCATTTCATTAACTGCATGTATCTCACACAAAGTTATGAAATTCGTAACTACCAGGTCTGGAGGTAGGTGCTCAGTGACCAGATCCTGCAAGGACGGAAGAGCAACATCTAGTCCTCTTGGGAGCTGGCACCTTATTCTTTTACGTTCCTGTAGGAAATCACTGCATTCAAGTTATAAATGATGAAGTGTTTTCATTTCCAGCCCTCAAGTATTTATACCCTGATGGATCCCTTATATTTGTGTCTCTGCAAAGGCTGCAGCCACTGAAATGACCTAAAGAATAAGCACAACTGCCATCACAAAAAATATGTGAAACAATAAGCAAAATTAACTTTCAACAGACACTGGGGAAAAATATGTGTAGCTTTTCCTGGAACATTATATTCTGTAGAAACCTCAAAAGTCCTTTGAAGTTTTTGATTTAATAAACACCATATCTGTCTTAAATAATTTAGGTCATAGCAAAGTAGAGGAAACAAACTCATACATTCTTAAAGGTAAAAAGCAAGGATTTGTTCCACACATGTAAGTTTCTGGGAAAGTTTTGCCATTGCAGATTTATTTAAAAAGCAAGCCTATTCCTCTTAAAATTGAATACATCTGTAGACAATATTGCACCAAAAATAAGAACAGGCCAATGCACTTCAACCTGCAACAACAATGAAATCAGGAGGCAGGTACTGATTGATGAAATCTCCATTTAAGATGCTATGCAATGGTGTTGACAACCTAGCAAATGTACTCTTGCGTTTAAGCACTGTCCATAATTAAAACTGTATACCATTAGATTCAGATTAAAAACTGCTTTATGAAAATCTTATTTAATTTAAAAAAGAGCATAACCATAAGTTTCATATAAAGCATCTAAATTCATAGATATTTCCCTCAGATGACAACTTTCATCTTCACAAGGTCTTTTCTTATGACATGTAACATTCTATTTTCCTTACACTCACATCAGCAAATAGATATTTCTGAATGTATTTTAACAGAATAATTTCCAGACTAAACTTTGTCAAATGCTTGTAGATATTGTATTGTGCATATTCTATATGCATTGTAGAGTATGGACAATGTAATACAATAGAGTATTGTATTATGCAATTCTATATGCATTGTAGAGTATGGACATTACATGTCATTTGGTTATTCTTAGGGTTGTCCATCTCACATTTAGAATAATAGAAAATAGCTTTCTTATTAATCTTTAGCAAACACAAAACTAATGAGCTTCAAGTGTGCTAGCAAACAGAGATGCCCAAATTCTAGAACAGCTTTCAGCTGGTGAATTCCAGTTTCATAGCAGTCAAGTCTGGTGATGCTTGAACTTTACTATTCTCTAAGAAATACCAGAGAATATTTATCACATGAAAGTTTTTAATTTAGTTTATCCACACAGAAAAACTACTATAAGAAAAAGAATTAAGTGACAGGAAAAAATGACTGTAGAAAAGAACAATAATAAATTAGGAAAAGGATTGTTCTATTAAAATCCTATTTCCAAATGATGGAAGTATGAGGGGAAAAAAAAGAGAAGAAAAAGAGAACTAAAATGCACTATCTTGGATATCAGCCTGCACACTACAGTGGAAAAAAGGGGAAGTTATATATGGAAACTGCTAGCCCCACCCAACTTACAACAGGAAAAGACCTCATCCGAAGTATAAAGAATCCAGCTGTGGATATGCCTAAAATTCAAAGAAATTACTTGTGCAGGATTTGGAATAATATTTAACGCACTTAAATATTAAAATCAATTAAAAATAATTTAAAATTCTGAAGTTGCAGATTATCAAATTACCATTAACCACCAGCCCAAGAAAACCCCAAAAACCAAATAAAAAAAAAAAAAAGAGGTGAGAGAAGAAGTTTGAGGAACAACTTAGAGAAAGTACCAAAGGGTCTTGATGAACTCAGTCTCGTATGAGATTAGAAGGAAGGCCCCCTAATGGATTAAAAAAAGTAATGTTAAATGACAGGAAAAATTAGGAGTAAATGGTCAGTATTCACAGTGGAAAGAAGTTATTAATTGAGTCATGTAGACCTAAGCTAGAAAAAGCAGTGAATAGTGAGACAAGAAACTTAACTGAGGATGCTAAAGCAAGTCAGGGCTTTAAAGGCAGGACTTGCTATAAAAAACTACTTGTCATGATACTTGCTGATAAAACGCCAGCTGAAATTCAATATAAATAAACGTAAAACACATCAAAAACCACGCCATAAATAAACCGTGCTGATTCTAAACCCTCAGAAATCATATCAAGAAAAATAACAGATAGGTCAGTGCACAGCAGTGAAAAAATGCAAATTGCATATGCTGTGCTATTAATTGTTAGGGAAGGAATAGAGAAAAAGCATTGAGCTACTTTATAGATCAGTAATATCACACCACCTTGAGATCATTTACAGTTGTGGCCTCTTGATTTCAGAAAGGCTGTAGTAGGACTGGTTAATTCAGGCAAAATCACAATGTTTCTGCACAAACGGTGCCTAAATAGGAATCACTGAGTGAGTCCAGAAACATGATTCTTCATTTTGAAAAACACAGCTGAGAACTACAACAAATTGCTAAAATCTGAGAAGCATGAATAAGGCCAACTGGACACAATCTCCAGAGACTCCTCCAGGTCAGAAACTGGAAGACAGCAGAATATCCTAGCAAGCAACAATCTCAAAACTAGGAAAAGAAAACTTCCTGCATCAAATTCCTCCAGATTTGAGTTTTAAAAGTGATTGACAGATATATCAGAAGAAACTACCCTGATCTTAGGACATCAGCGTTAAAAGTTGGGACAATATTTTGGAGATATGTCTCTGTATGGTTTGACTGTATCCATATTCAGTTTTAGGTGTCTGGTCACTGCTGGACAAGCTAAATCAGAGCAGAGTAATGCTCATTATGAGGCACAGAATTCATGGCATGCAGTAACTGGATTATAATATGTTTGGAAGAGTTTGCAATAGTCAAAGATAATCTGTGTCATATGGAAGCAAGTACTGCCCCCTGTTTTTTTAAATCACTTTCTATTTTCATCAGGCGTATGGTCACCAAAATGCTACTATGCAAAAATCATTAGAAACAAAAAAAGGAAAGTCATTCTCTTCATACTGTATTGTATTGCAAAAGTCATTATGTCTTTATGTAACATTTTCTTTTGAGATGCGTGTCCTTTCATACATAAGGCATATATAGAGAATTCTCCTCTTTTAGTCCAAACATAATTGTCTTAAATAGAGTAAAAAAATACATATTTGCAGTACTCTTTGATCCAAATATTAGTCTCTAAAGATACAGTTTTTGACAGTCCTCAGGAGTTGGATCTACAAGATTTTGTTCAGATGCAGACAGCAATTTACAATAGTGATAGCAATAAAAGAAATGTTTTCATTTAAATAAATTATCATCCCTAAAACATGAATTACATCCCTCTAAGGTGGCACCTTTCCTTCTGCTATTCAGTCAGAGCTCTCAGTGTGTAATTTTTATTTCATGCAGCTAGAATTTTATGAATAAATGAACTCCTTGTTTTTCTTCAGATGCAATATGTATAACAAGGCTGAAGACCTAATCTTACTTCCGTATTTGTTTAGAAATGACCATATTTTTGTGAATAATAAATGGATGTAATGTAACGAATATGGAAGCAACCCAGCAAGAATTATCACTCAGCTTCAGATGGAAAAAACAAGGAAAGTGCAGAATGAGTTTCTCAATTTTTTTCTTGTTGATTTACTAAAACTACAATGATTAATTGGTCTCACGAATACTTTAGAGAATGAATCTTTAAAAAGTTATTATTCATCTCTTGAAAATATGATTTTCAAAGATAGATGTTTACAGCCTTGACAAGTAGACAAAGAATTAATAAATGAAGTGAAATAAATATGCTTGTGAAGTAGCCTTTTCAGGCAGCAGCGTTAATTAAAATTCCTTATTTTTACTTTTTACTTTATCACCTTCAAGCATCAAATTTATTTATTATGTCAGGATTCACCATGACAGAGTGAAGAAGTTAAAATGTATTTGATATTGCATGTAAAACATTAAGGTTTATCTGTAAATTATATATTTAAATATTTATTTTATCTTTACAAGGCTTTGAGGTAATTATAAACTGTAGGTGTGAGGTAGCAAACAAACTTCTAAATCATTATTTTTGAGAGGTAGTTAAAATGTGATGAAGATCTGGTTATTATTAACATGAAGCAATCAAACTGGTTCATATAAAATTATAGGATATGGAGAGGATGAGCAATGAGTCAAAAGAAACTGATTCAGAGATATTTACAGCATGGGATTTATGACAAATCTTAAGGAAACATGACAAAAATATCCTTTCACTATCACAATTACTCTTAATTTGCACAATTAGAGTCTACCATATACTTTGGAGAAAAATATATGTAATTAAAGAAAATTAGTGAAACATTCAATGTACTCAGTTTTTCCTTATTTTCATGTAAATAGTCTTAAAGTGCTCTGATATAAACTAAATGCCAGTTTTCAGAGCTAATCAATGGGTTTTGGTTTATATTTAAAAGGAATTTTTAAAATGCCATTGTCAGTAGACCCATATGTATGCAAATAAGTATGTATATCTTAACTCCATCAGAAATCTATTACGGATTACTACTATAAACCTATTACTATTACTCTGTTTTTTTATAACCAGAGCACAGGCCCCGTTGGCCTGAAAGTTGTAGGTAATCTATGTGCCAGCATCTCCAAGCAAAATTTAGTGCAGCATATCTGAAAACAAATACTGTAAATCAAACACTAAGTAGAAACAATAATTTCATATGAGCTGTAAGTATCTTCCCATTCTAAACAAAATGGTTCCTTATAACTGAGATCTTGCTACACTGGAAAATGTAAGCAGCACAGAAATGTACCAGTTAAAAATATATCAGGCATGTTTCCCCTTTTTAAAGAGTTTCTTTCTTAACTCTTTATCTTACCCTGTATTATTAGCAATTCTAACACGTTTAGCTAAGTAGCTGTACATAGTTAATGAGATTGGTTTCCTTTTAGTTGCAACTGCAATTTCAATCCCATTATCCCATTAGAAATAAAATGCACTACTTATTAAAATTATTAAAGTAGAAAAATATTTAGGACAAGATTCTGGAATAAAGACTCTGTTCTAGCTTTGCAAAACAAGTAAGTTCTGTTTAAGTTCATTAATTTCATTTTGGCATAATTCAAATTATCTCATGTAGGCATATACAAGGAGGCTAAAGTTGCCAAAAGTTAGTGGGCTATATTACGCTGGGGAGCAGTATCCCAAAGGAAATTGTGTGAGAACCAAAAAACGGAGAATTTAAACTTTAAGCTGACTAAAATATACAGCATGGAATATATCATATGCAACACAGGATTGTCTCCTATGTTTCAAAGATTCTGGCTCATTTAATTTGAAATAATTGCAATGCAATGACTGTATTGTGATTTGGATTACACATCTGTGCAGATTTGCAAAACCTGTGTTCACATGTCTCCACACTGAAGCAAGCAGGCAGAACACTGCTCTCGGTTCCACAGTCAAGTAGTTCTTGCTTCTGCCTTGGCTAAACTTCTGAAATTATTAAAAATCACTGAGCTGGCAAGGATGTGCAGGCTACATATATGCACGTACACATGCCAGGAGACAAATTCAGCCCTGCACTTAGGCATCGGTCCCGGTAACATTTTTACAAGGGTCCAGGCAAGGCTGTGGACCAGTCAACGAGCCCTCTCCCACTCAATCTCTGAGCAGCCACTGGGAATTAACTGGGCCAGGGATGACTCCCGAGATGCATATTTTATAGAATCATCTTGCTACAGAGGATAGCAGATTTAATGCTGTGGACGTGGCTGGATTGCAACAGCTGGTCATAGAGCCTAACAGGCATTGGCACTGTGTAATTTGAGATTACAGATGCAGCAACGTGCACTGTGGTTAGAGTTGAAATCCAAAAGCAAAATATTTATTGTCTCTGTTGTGCTAAATTTTCATCTTGATTAAACTAATGTTATGAGACTCTTAAACTCCTCTGAAATGTTTGCATTAAAATAGAATTTCCTATATACAAGAACCATTTAGTGTTTAAAGTACTACACGTACATATTAATTACTTAAATCTCTTTACCTGTAAGGCTGAGACAAGATTATTGATTACTATTTTACCCTTACAAGAGAGAAGGCATGAACTCAATCCTTATCCTAAAGCACTTTTAAAATACCGTAAGACAGAAAGTATAACATATAGAGGTAGAGTAGTATAACAAATAGAGGTAATTAAAGTGCTTTGAAAGAAGAACGACAAAACATGACTTTTCCCTTTCTACCTAACTAAGTCAACGACCATTTTACTGTGAGCTGTAGCAGCAGACTGAAAAAACAATTTGGAGTAGATCACCAAACCTAAGGAGTTTTGTCAAATCATTTTTTCCAAATTTTGAAACACCTTGGTAATAAAGCCCACTATCTCATTAAAAACATTATGTAAAATGAAAAACATGCATTCAGTACAAAACACCAGTAGAGGTAACGACCAAGAATTCTACAGACCAAGTGAATGTTAATTCATGTATTTTGGAAAAAAAAAAAAGGAAGTACTATTTCACAACATCTGAATGATACATCACAGAAACCTATTTAACCTATTTGAAATATTTGAATGAACTTGTTAGAAATATTTAGGCGATTCAAGAAAACTGTGGATGAATATATTTTGTCTTCTTGGATGTACTGGACACAGGGGTTCTCAAGGGATTCAAGATGTTAATGAAGAAGCTTAGAAACCACAGAACAGGAGCTGAAGTTTCTTGTTGTGGATTACACCCAGGTAAGAGCTAGGGAAGAAGATAATGAAGAGATGGACTGTCTCATGCTAATCCTGAGTTTTTCCGCTACAGATTTTCTGTTGTACAAATTACTTAGGCAAGAAACAGCACTTTACATTGGTCTGGACTTTCAAAGAAAAATTTTGGCAGCATCAGAATGCCCGTAGAGGGTGCCACAGCTGTGGGGCTGTCCTGGTTTGAGGTAAATGAACCAATTTTCTGTTTTATAGTTTTACTTTCTTAGCTAGGCCTCTTCTAACTAAACTCTGAAATTAACAGCACATTGTTCAGAACTGTTTTGTCTTGCAGTGATAAGACCTGATTATCCCAAGGGATGGTATGCAGAGAGGCCCTTGCTTATACTTATTGCTAGAACAACCAAGGTCAGGGAATTTTCGTCATTTGCTCTGTTGGAGGGTCGGAAACGGAAAAGCGTAAAGGGGTCCCACCTGCAAGGAGGAGCAGACGGGACAGGTGACCCAAAACTGACCAACAGGGGTATTCCATCCCATCTGCATCATGCCCCCTATAAAAGCTGAGGGATCAAATGGTCAACTGTCCTTCTTCGATGGCCGATGTCCAAGGAGGCATCCAAGGNTTTATTATATTATTATTATTTATATTTTCATTAAAGTAGTTTAGGGTTTTTTTCTAAACTCTTGAATCTCTTTAATTTTTCTTCCTCTCCTCTCTTTTACCCAAAAGGGGGAGGGGGGGACATCTGTCAATCAGGTTTGATGGATTTGGCTGAAACCACGACAGGGGGTTATGGGTTCTGCTGTTAGAAACCCACAATACAGATAAATGGGAAAGCTGAGAGCAACAGGCAAGTGATACCAAAACCAGACTCCTGGGAACAGCAGCTGCAAAACACACCACTAGCAGGTGGTTTAACTAGCTGGCTTAACCCAGGACCCATAAAGGTATGGTAGCTACTCAGTCTGTCCTGATCACTTTCAGGTGACAGCAGCCTTCACCGCAGGCAGTGCTAACCAGCCATCCACCTGAGTTAGCCAGGCTGGAGACACCTCACAACTCTGGATCATGTGTTGCAATCACATCTTCTCTATATTTAAAATGGCAAAGAAAACCCAGTATAAACAATAGCTAGGTGCCCCTGTGGAAAAAAGTGCTAGTTAAAAGACTGAGGCTTTGTTTCCATAGTGATAATAAAAATGTATTTAAAACAAATGATGAAGTACTTAAACTGCATTTATTTCTTGTTTGGACACGTTTACTCAAAATTGATGTGGCTTTAATTTGAATTAATTTCTGAACCAAATAAATACAGAACAAATTAGAACAACAAAACTCACCACACTGAATTTTCCTAAGAATCTCAGAGCAAACACATCTCTTTCATGCAAAAAAGGTATAGAAGACTAAATCTTATACCTTTTTTCATTCTTTTATTTATTTTTTTTTTTACACAGGAACACTGAAATTAAGGATGTCATATCTCTATTAAGAGGAGCTTACTCCAACTAGTCCTCAGCAACAAGATTCGTAGCAGAATGAGAATGTGTGTGCTGTTTATAAAAGTATTTGCTGTCCTTCAGCACAGCTGTGCTACCTGTTATATTTAGTACAATTAGAAAATTAAGTGGCTCCAATACTAAATCACGTGACAACTGCATTTCCACACTCATTACAAGAAGGACCCCGAGAAGGCTAATGGCAAGCTGCTCAGCAACTGCAACACAGTACTTCAGAGGCTTGACGCCTCATTCAGGCTGGGCTCACTGGAGAGCTGTTTTGTAGCCTAGAAGACCTCAAACACTGTTATTAAAAACTCAATATTAACTTTTGTATATTCTTCCACTTCTTCTCTTTCACTTACTGCTCAAGAGCAGCAATATGGCTAGCAAAAAGAAACAGCAATTATCAGAGTACAACACAGAACTGCATGGACAGCAAACAATCAATAGGTTCCTAGTCTAATATACAACCATTAAGAAAGTTACAAGTAGCTGCTGTAAAAAAGCATATATGTGCACATATACACATACAGAGGTAATAACTGTAGAAATTAACTCAATTTTTAAATGAGCTGCTTTGAATATGTGACCTAAAAATAAGCTAGTATTGATAAGCAAATATTGAAAGAAACTATATAATAATGCTGAATTTTCATATAACAAAAGTTATTAGAAATAATTTCATAAATAATTTGAAACTATGAATTTCTTTTTTAACACTGAAGAAGCAGTTTCATTTTTCATGTAAGCTGAGACTAAAAGATAAAGCCTTGGCACTGAAGATATTTAATCTGATAAAAGCTAATCAGTTTTCGTTCCATAAGGAATTTGCACAGAATGTAAACCTAAGAAATCCTTCAAGATTTGTTGAATCGCAATCTATTCAAATGTAAATTTCAGTGAAATATTTTCCTCTTTGAGAGAGTGAGAGTTGGCCATGTCAAAAACAAGTTGGGGAACATTTGATAGTTTAAGAGTATGGCCAATTTGGCTCAAGTGCCTGGCAATATCCTCTAGCACTCATTCATTTAACAGACTTGTTCTGGCCTAGGGCCCAATTCCTACTATTGTAGCTTAATGAGTACTTAAATGAGTCTTTAAGTTATTCCAGTGTCCACTGGGTAGGGAAGATGAAGAAACAAATTCAGGTGAAGTTCAATACTTCAAAAAAGTCCTGCTTAACTTTTGCTGAAATTAATCAAAATACCACTAAGAATCTAGACCATTGTTTAAAGTGATTTTTTCCCCCCAGTAGTTTATTATATAAACATACAGAAACATAAGACTGAGCGTTTTGGCAAAATTCCTCTGCAAAATTCTGTTATTCCTGTTATTCCTAAATTGTGCAGTTCAAAATTCTTCTCTAGGAACACCAATATGTATAATATGCGCTAAAATCTCATGCCCAAATGTTCCATCATTTTGTCCTCATTTCCAAAAGGATTCACTTTCAGAAAAGACACTGACATAGTTAAAAATGGAAGGGATACCAGGTAATTTTAAGTGAGTCTGCAAATGACAACAAAGAAGTTCAGCATAATCTTCTCATGCTCAAACACACACATATCCCAAGACCCTTCATGCAGAAAGAACTGAACAGCTGAAAATAAAAACTAGGAGAAACCATTCATCTTTTAGAAATCAAAGAACACCAGAGCTTTCTAAAATACAGGTTCAGTAGCTCTTTGCATATTTCATCAAGAAGAACCCAGCAATCTTCATGCTTCTTCTTTCAAGCCATGTTTGTTTGACATGTTCACACAGAGATTAATATAAGGTCTGAAGTACCTGTTACATCTGTTAACATCAGCTCAAAATACATGTAGCACAGTATGCATTAAAAACTTACTTTGCAGATTCTGATTAGTGACTGTCTAGTATATTGTCTATTATGAACCGATCTGAGCTTTTCTTAAACTGTAAAAATACCTCATCACCTTTTCTTCTGACTGACCCATATACTAATCTCAATATGTGGCTAATGGCTATTACGTCTCCATTAGACAAAGCTTGGCTCAAAAAAGACACTTCTTCCAAAAAAAAAAAAAAAAAAAAAGACAAGAAAACATGGGAACTAACAACTCCACACACAAAACACTTTCAAAAAAATATATACACTAGATATTCACTGTCCAATAGATATATACAGTAAATATATACACTAGATATTTACTGTCCAATAGACATGTTTTTAAATATATAACTAATTAAGTACTCCACAACTGGAAAAATATAGAATAAAACAAAGCAGTCAGCATCTATTCAGGCAATGCTGATGTCAAGCGTTCTAGAGAAAAATTTGCATGTGTACTGTTGTTTTTATTAATTTATAGTAATCAACAAAATGAAAGAATGTAGTTGGACAGGTTTTCATTTCAATGTTTTTTACCAAAAGTTTGTCTTTTTCATTCAAGTATAGCAAAAAAGAGTTTTCTCTGCCAATCAAGCAATAGGAGTGATGGATAGTCAGCTATACATAGCCCTAGAAAAATTCACCAGCTGTTCAAAAACCATCACCTCTAATAATTGGAACAAAATAACCATTCTAGGAAAACCTTCTCAAAATGATTTGCCAGCTGCCATGTGGATGGAAATAGTTCTGCTCTGATTCATGAATGATTGTATAGTAACGTCTCAATAACCATAAAGAGTACTTCTGAAATATTTGCTTGCTATTTGAAGCTCTTCTATGACCAACAAGATAACTGTGGGCAGATTGAATCACAGTTCAGGCTGAAAAAAACCAATAATGTAGATTTCATTAAATAAAATATACTGATAAGTGAGTGACTGCTAAAACATATATTGCTAATTAGAAGCGCAATAAATTCCAGTTATGTTTTTCTAACTGGAAACCCGGGTTGTTTTTTGTCTTTCCTTTTATTTACACAATTCAGAAACTTCTTATTCAGAATCCTATCTAAGTAGCAAGGCTAGGCTATATGATCAAAGATGTCTGAGAGCATCTTTAAGTTACCACAGAGGAAATGATGATTTGAAAACTGATCTCTGGGGGTACTAGGACAGCATGTGGGGGATAAAGTTGGTGAAGTTACTGACTGGATATGAAGCTGGGTCGTCATGAGTGAAAGACTGTTCTTTCTTGCCAGTTATGAAAGAGTAAAAGAATTAGTCCTCATCCATGACTTAGAGCTACCCCAATGCTTATAAACCATGCAGCAGGATTGAAGAAGAAGTAACATGAGAAGTTGTGAGGACAGGGCACAACATGGAGGTTCTGACCCTATCTATTTTTACTGGATAATGCAGAGAACAAAATTATAAAATAATTAGAATATCCTTTAAACAGGAATGACCAGTTTACACCCCATGAGTCGAAGAAAGCAGGATTCAGTAAAACAAAACTATATTAAGATGATATTAGGCAAAAATCTGTCAGTACAGATTAAGAGACAGCTGATGCCATCTTGAAATAGGGGCACAAGACTGACCTCCAGAAAAAAAAACACAAACCAAACCAAAACTGCTGAGTCTTAAAAATCCTCTCATATGCTCCAGAGGCTCTCAGCCCAGTGTACTCTTTGCACTGGGATGTTCATTCTCTCCCACAAGGTCTATTTAACCACAGCTCAGTTCCTGTTCCTCCACTTAACACCATCCAACCTTCCTACAGATTCAGACCAGTTCCTCTGGGGTCTTGCTCCAGTACACTTCATCTACTAACACTGCTCTACCTCTTTCCTATTCAAGACAACTTGTTTTTTACTCCTCTTTCTATAAAATAGGAAATGGGTCATTTATTGGAAAGTGTCTACAGATGTTGCAAGTATATAAATAGATATTAGGTCCATGTAGTGCTTTTTCTTATTCGGGTTTTCCAAAGGCATGCTTTCTTTCTCCTCTCTGTGAGGAAAGACAGCTGAGAAAATACACAAAGACTGATTTTTGCATGTTCTTTTTATTTTCTTTACAAATTCTTGCAGATACTATATTGCCATTTCTAAAATATTGAAATGATGCATCCTGTTTCTGAACTCTACTTGTTTCTGAATCAAACTCAATATTAGAATGCAATACATTTTCTTTGTGAAGTCACGATGAAGTAGATGAAGCTTTTCATGGGTGCATTTATAGTTCAGTTGATTAAGACTGAAGGTTCATGACCATAAAATGTTATTTTAGAAAGGGGAATACCTGAAAGACAGAACGATTGTGAGAAACAAACCAATAATGATAATTATTTGCAATTTAAAAAAAACACCACTTATTATTATTATATATAATTTTTAAAAAATACTTTTAAAAAGAATAATAATCAAAAAGGATTTTAGCAGATGCAGAACCCTGCAAAAGATGCTCTTCAAAACTAAAATAGCCCTTTGTTTACTTTCACTTGCTAATTATCATGACTTTCACAAAAGTTGTCTTTACAGCAAACAATCTTAGAGATTAGTAGTGAAAACAAAAAAGCCACCTTCAATTGTCCTGTTAAATTGAACACAAACGTTCTAATTCTGACAGACAAAACCCTTCACCATGTTGCCATTATGGTCATGGTCAAAAAAAGTCCTGATTGAATGGCTCCGCACTAGTATTATCACAGTACACCCATTGTGTGTACGAGGATCATTATGGATTAAGAGGAAAATCAATTTTCATCATCCAGAAAACAAATTACTGATACGGCATGACACTATAAACAACAGTAGGGCAACACAAAACAGTAGCTTTATATGTTGGAACTTCTAAAGAGAAACCAACGCAGTTCCAGAGATGAGGTCCCTAGTATATTGTGAATTAATAACTTACAAAAAATTATGACAAATACTTCACAATATCCGAATCAGTCTGAGGAAGAGGAGAATGAAAGGAGACCTTATCACTCTCTATGATTACCTGAAAGCAGGCTGTAGAGAGGCTGGGGTTGGACTCTTCTACCAAGTTACAGATGACAGGACAAGGGGTAATGGCTTCAAGTTGCGCCAGGGTAAGTTCAGGTTAGATATTAGAAAATATTTCTTTACTGAAAGGGTTCTCAGGTATTGGAATGGGCTGCCCAGGGAGGTGGTTGAGGCACCATCCCTGGAGGTATTCAAGAGAGAAGTTGACTTGGTGCTCAGGGATATGGATTAGTGTTGGGTGGTGTGTTGGGTGTGGTGGTTGTTTTGGGGTTTTTTGTGTGTTTTGTTTGTTGTTGTTGTTTTGTGTTGTTGGGGGTTTTTTTGTTGTTGTTGTTTTTGTTGTTTTTTTCATTGGTTGGACTACATGATCTTAAGAGGTCCCCTCCAACCTAGGTGATTCTGTGATTCTGTAATACATTATATTACTCTGAAAATAATTTTTTTTTTAACATACAACAATACAACCATACATGACAGGCATCTCTTGCCATTTCTATCCTATGTATTCTATTCTAAAACAGTCTGTTAAGTAGCATCAAAGATTCTGTGTGGTAAGGTAGATAGCTGATATGGGCTTAAAGTATGATGTCACTACAAAAAAGCTGCCTATAGACCTCATTAAAGCACTACAAAATAACTGANAAAATATCCTCGTGTTTGTTGGGAAAAAAAAAAAAAAAAAAAGAAAAAGAAAACACTTGAATACACTAAAATCAGTAAGGAAAGCATTCATTTTTCTCATTCTTATTTTCTAGCTGCAATAGTTAACTATCTCATTCTCAGTGTGCTGACCCATAAAGGAAAAACTAAATTTTGTTCCAAATGAGTGATTATAAGACTAAGAAAAGTTGATGAGAAAACAAAAAGAAAACATTATGTCCCAGGCTGTATGGTAAATATTTCTTTGTTTGTTTGTTTTCTCCTTGATCATCCAGGTATTGGTCCTGACATCAATTGTTTCTCAGAAGAGTTTGTGGATCAGAATCCACCTGGAAGATGGAGTTCTTATCTGGATAACAACTTATAAAATACACAAACACAGATTGGATTGAAAGTGAATGCAGTAAGAAAACTTCACTTTTAACAGCTTTTAAATAAGGGTGTACATCAAAGATGACACAAAGTTTCTGAACAAATTATTAGCTATCATTTTGCTGGTTTGGCCTGCAAATGATGAAATATAGTTAAAATGGCAGTTAGGTAAGAGCCTACCTTATTAACAGAAAATGTGTAAGTCGTTAAGACTTTGAAGTTTTCTACATAGCCATCAGCTGTAGCAGATCAACAAAGTATACCTTAGGATTTTACTATGTTTAAGATTTCCAACATCAGGAATCTCTAAACTCATACACACATTGGAAAGCCCAGTAGGGTACCGAGATCTCCACTGCTGAAAGTCAGATAACAAAGCAAGATTTGAAAAGACACAAGTGTGGCCATTCCCACCCTCTGAGGTACCAAGTCACCTTAGGTAGTTATATTCTTTTGTCTGCCTCAGCAGTGGCTTGGCATGTATCTGATACAGCAAAGTATAGTCCTTTTATGCAGAGACTTAAATGTAAGGGTACATATTTTACCTCAGTTACACTGAATGGTAATTTCTAGTGATCTTGTGTACTGCTTCCAGATTCTGGCAAATTAATCTTGCCACATACAAACACACCATCATTCAAAAAGAATTAGCTACCAAATAGGGAAGCCATAGGAATTTTGACTTCAGGAAATGGTGAAGATATGGGATCAAGACGTCTGAGCACAGATATTTACAGATACTTAAAACTAGGGCATCCTGACTGGCCTTAGGCTGCCTTTTCAGAAAGGCAGGCATCTTCACCATTGATTCAGTTTTGTTTGCCAGATCTGAAAAATGCCTGAAGCATCTGCTATGGTGTCAAACACCTTTGATGAGGCAAACCAATTCCACTTCAGTTCTTGCTCATAGAAGTAACTGGTGACACTGAAGGAAAAAATTGTAGATTTAGTTTCTTAAAACAGAATTAAAAGTTATGGTTGAAGATATGTATTTACTCAAATATTATTGTAAGGACATTACAATGCAGCTGCTATGTGCATTACAAGACCAATGTGCATTACAAGACCAATGATCAAATTTATATGAAAATTGGCAGGTACTTGGTAAGTGGAAAATGATTTAGAGAAAAAATATCACAGTTAATTCTTGCAAACTGGTAATACTGATCAGTTTATACAAAATTGTTCTTTTTAATAATGTGGATGGCATTGACACTCGAGTAAGTTTAAGTATTGTAAAATATTTTTACANTGTTGGGTGGTGTGTTGGGTGTGGTGGTTGTTTTGGGGTTTTTTGTGTGTTTTGTTTGTTGTTGTTGTTTTGTGTTGTTGGGGGTTTTTTTGTTGTTGTTGTTTTTGTTGTTTTTTTCATTGGTTGGACTACATGATCTTAAGAGGTCCCCTCCAACCTAGGTGATTCTGTGATTCTGTAATACATTATATTACTCTGAAAATAATTTTTTTTTTAACATACAACAATACAACCATACATGACAGGCATCTCTTGCCATTTCTATCCTATGTATTCTATTCTAAAACAGTCTGTTAAGTAGCATCAAAGATTCTGTGTGGTAAGGTAGATAGCTGATATGGGCTTAAAGTATGATGTCACTACAAAAAAGCTGCCTATAGACCTCATTAAAGCACTACAAAATAACTGAGCTCTTTGCTGAGACAAAAAAAAAAAAAAAAGAAAAAGAAAACACTTGAATACACTAAAATCAGTAAGGAAAGCATTCATTTTTCTCATTCTTATTTTCTAGCTGCAATAGTTAACTATCTCATTCTCAGTGTGCTGACCCATAAAGGAAAAACTAAATTTTGTTCCAAATGAGTGATTATAAGACTAAGAAAAGTTGATGAGAAAACAAAAAGAAAACATTATGTCCCAGGCTGTATGGTAAATATTTCTTTGTTTGTTTGTTTTCTCCTTGATCATCCAGGTATTGGTCCTGACATCAATTGTTTCTCAGAAGAGTTTGTGGATCAGAATCCACCTGGAAGATGGAGTTCTTATCTGGATAACAACTTATAAAATACACAAACACAGATTGGATTGAAAGTGAATGCAGTAAGAAAACTTCACTTTTAACAGCTTTTAAATAAGGGTGTACATCAAAGATGACACAAAGTTTCTGAACAAATTATTAGCTATCATTTTGCTGGTTTGGCCTGCAAATGATGAAATATAGTTAAAATGGCAGTTAGGTAAGAGCCTACCTTATTAACAGAAAATGTGTAAGTCGTTAAGACTTTGAAGTTTTCTACATAGCCATCAGCTGTAGCAGATCAACAAAGTATACCTTAGGATTTTACTATGTTTAAGATTTCCAACATCAGGAATCTCTAAACTCATACACACATTGGAAAGCCCAGTAGGGTACCGAGATCTCCACTGCTGAAAGTCAGATAACAAAGCAAGATTTGAAAAGACACAAGTGTGGCCATTCCCACCCTCTGAGGTACCAAGTCACCTTAGGTAGTTATATTCTTTTGTCTGCCTCAGCAGTGGCTTGGCATGTATCTGATACAGCAAAGTATAGTCCTTTTATGCAGAGACTTAAATGTAAGGGTACATATTTTACCTCAGTTACACTGAATGGTAATTTCTAGTGATCTTGTGTACTGCTTCCAGATTCTGGCAAATTAATCTTGCCACATACAAACACACCATCATTCAAAAAGAATTAGCTACCAAATAGGGAAGCCATAGGAATTTTGACTTCAGGAAATGGTGAAGATATGGGATCAAGACGTCTGAGCACAGATATTTACAGATACTTAAAACTAGGGCATCCTGACTGGCCTTAGGCTGCCTTTTCAGAAAGGCAGGCATCTTCACCATTGATTCAGTTTTGTTTGCCAGATCTGAAAAATGCCTGAAGCATCTGCTATGGTGTCAAACACCTTTGATGAGGCAAACCAATTCCACTTCAGTTCTTGCTCATAGAAGTAACTGGTGACACTGAAGGAAAAAATTGTAGATTTAGTTTCTTAAAACAGAATTAAAAGTTATGGTTGAAGATATGTATTTACTCAAATATTATTGTAAGGACATTACAATGCAGCTGCTATGTGCATTACAAGACCAATGTGCATTACAAGACCAATGATCAAATTTATATGAAAATTGGCAGGTACTTGGTAAGTGGAAAATGATTTAGAGAAAAAATATCACAGTTAATTCTTGCAAACTGGTAATACTGATCAGTTTATACAAAATTGTTCTTTTTAATAATGTGGATGGCATTGACACTCGAGTAAGTTTAAGTATTGTAAAATATTTTTACATGAAATCAAATTCTGGTAGGGTTCTGTACTGAATTTTATTATACACTATCACGGTTCTGCCAAGCTGATGGGTAGCCACTGGAGAAATGAGAAGTGCACGAAGAATAGTTCTTGACCTTGCATTTACTACAAAAAACCCAACTGTTAAAAAATCTCTGCAAGTTTAAAACAAACAAACAACAAAACCAGCCCTTAAGTACTTTTCTTGCTTCAGTTGCACTGGATATATTCTTCATGGTCAGCTCAAATGCACATCACCCCTGTAACTCTGCACTGGGGACAGTTGAGATGACCAACCTCATGCACAGAATCCTACCAGAACAAATGAAATCAGCTCAAAAGAAATATATTACTCAAACCTTTCCTATTAAAATATGTCTTTTTAGTAAGTGGTGTTACTTAATTACTGTGCTAACTCCTCTGTTTTTGTTTTTTTTTCTTTTTATACCCAGGGAAATACCCAGTTTTGTTATAGAGTACTTTTACAGAAGCTATGTTGCATTGTTATTCTATCCAAATTGTGAAAATCAGCTTTAATACAAGATCCTCCAAAAAAGCTTAATTAATATGTAAGGATCACCTCTGCTACTTCTTTACAAGCAATCTGTTTTCTATATTTTTTCCTCTAGCAGCTGCACTGGGTTACCTACAGAGTTAACAGCATGTAGCAAAAAAATTGACAAGATGAAGAATGCATTTGCTAACAGGCAATTTACATACTCGTAGCTCATGCATCACCACAGCTTTCACAAGTTTTAATGACTCTTCTGAACAGACAAGATGAGGATACTCCCACTCTCTGGGACTAATCAGAACCAGTAAAATGCTCCAGTGACCAAAATTGGACTGAAAGTTGCCTAAATTGCATAATCTTGCCTTTAAGACAAATGAGGATAGTGGGAGTTCTTTTAGTTTCTCTCAATTACAACTCTGAAACAGAAAAACCTTTCAAGAAGGCAATGAAGGCATAAAGAATTCAATTGGAAAACAACAGAAGAATAATCTTAGTGGAAAAAACATCTGAAGTTTACACAGAGGTACTATATATTATGTGGAAATGTTCTGCTTCTGCATACATCCTCCTGTATTAACAAGGGATCATTATACAAGATGGAAATGTCTATGAAATGACAGCATGTGGCAGGCTACTTGTCAACAAATCTTTCTAGGTTCAAAAGTGAATGAGAACAGCTTATTCTTGTTCTAGCAGTTGAACTTATCAGGTGCTGAAAATTGTATCTTTATTTCTCCAAAATGAAAATATAATGCATTTGGTACAACCAAGAAAAGAATAAGTATGTCAAGCTAGAAGAGGTTCTTAAAAATATATTAGAAAAGATACTGCTTTCAGGGTTAGTAACTGCTCAGTGGATTAGTGTGTTTCAGAGAAAATGAATTATTTTACCTGGCTTAAAAAGCAGGAATCACAAGCGGTGTGCCCAAGAGTCATGAAACTTCTCAGAGGATGGGGAATTCATGTTAATGGTTTCTCAACCAAGTATAATATCTCTATAGCCTCTTCATCATTTTCTCTTTGATCTACCCTGCTTAGAAAGGCAGGAACTTTTTGAGTCACAAAATCTTTATGGGGCACTGAACTGCACAGATAATTTCTGGCTGACCTCAGTTTCAGAGAACATGCAGACACCATTTGGGTGCATCTTGAGCAGACATCAGTGCAAATAGCAGGTGTAGTTCAGAAGTGACATATGGCCCCTTATTATCTCCACATATATGCCGCTACTGCAACAATAAATCTTTAAGAGATATTTCAAACTCTGTTTGAGGTCTTAGATGTATTGATTGTTTATAAATCCATACGGTTTGATTGACTGAAATATACCATTGCTGTAATCTGCAGAACACAAATTACTTCCCATTGAAGCAATAGAGTGATTTCTTTTCCCAGAATTATAACAAACTTATGAGCAATAAAGCATATAAAAATCTTATACAGAAAATTGAACACTTTTTTGCCCTTCTTTCTAATGTATAAAGAAACAATACCAAATGTCATCTTTCCTCCTTGGGAGAGCAAAGTTTATCTGCCCAAGAATACGTGTTTAATCATTATGGAATTAAAAGGAAAAAAAAGCTAAGGAGAGAAAGAATAAAAATAATCCAGACTGATTAAAAAATGGAAAAATGGGTAGAGTGAACAGCTCCATGTCACATTACCCCTACCCTGGCCAATGTCATTCATTATGGTGCCTTCTGCTAATACTAAGAAATCAAGTTTTTATCCACATTTTGCTAAATAAACCTGTCTAGTCAGGTTGCATAAAAACAGTGCTAAAGTCATCTACTACTCTGAGTAGTATCCTGCAGCGACAACATAGATGTCTCGTACTTTCCTCCTGCATGTATGTAACTCGCACAGTAAGTATAAGGAAGGCAGAAAAAAAATTCCTCTGAACTCAATGCGAAAAAATGCAGTTACGGTATAACACTCTGCAGTATAAGAGCATTTTTGTAACAATTTAAGCATGTACTATACTATATAAATTAATATAACATTAAAAATACTAAACAAAACAAGTAAAAAATAATAAAATACCTATTATCATAGTGACCAATCCCACAAGCATAATACATAGTTCTTTTGATTATTTTGATTTGATGTATATTCAACAACAAAATAGCAGTCATTCCTCTGAAAAAAGAGAACTTGGATACAAAATTAGGTAAGTTACTACCTTCTTGAGTATTTCTGAAGTAGATAAATATAACAACTGTACTCTCACATAAGTATACAGTGTTTACATTTTATAATGCTTTTCATAGTATTTTTCTGCAACAATTTTCCACTAATAATCCTGAAAAGACATATATAATCACACTAATTATTTGCATGTTTAAGTGCATGCAAGGTTTTTTCCATTACGTTTATTTAATTTCCTGTCTTTTAAATGAATGAACATCAGTTAAACATGTACTGATAATGCAGATCTTCTTCTAATGAATTTATGAAGTCAGTGTTGTTTTAAGCAGCTTGTTAGTATTGACATATATAGTGGACGTACACATTTATTCTCTACAAGCAACACAACAATGCTTGGAGGATATCATCCTCAGTACTTCCATATGCTTGGCTGAAAAAAAATATGTCTTGATCTGACACAGCAGGAATAGGCCAACAAGCAAGCACGATTTCTTGGGAAGAAAAGAGCAGTTTCTGAACATACAGGATTTGAACCCCAAGGCTGCAGTATGTGGGATACAACCTTAATGGTCACAGTGACTTCTGTCTGCAGGACCTAATGCACTATCCCTACACACAGTCTGACTAGAAACTCTCAAAATACAAACTTTGCAAGGGTTATGTTTATAAAATTATATTAGTATCTTTCTAAAATTTAAGTTAAATCTTGAAGAAAATTATGTCAAAAAGACATTCTGGCAGGGAATACTTCATTTTAATTTCTAACTTATACAGTTTACATGGTATATGTGTAGGAGGCAGATTTTTTAATAATTCAGGGGTGACAAGCTTATGATGAGAAGGATGAAGGATGTGATGACTCAGTAAGACTGAAAGAAGATATGCATATCTCTGGGACCTAAGAATGGCAAACCCAGGGATGCACAGCTTATAGGAGCCCACTGAATGGTTGCATGAACAGTGCTCTGGAAACTGACAAATACAGTTCGTTAACAAAGGATGCATGTAATATTATACAACACTGGAGCAGAGTCAGAAGAAAAGATTTATATGTTGTATGACTGTCGGTGTATACACAAATGCACAGCTATATCCATGGATTAAGAAGTTCTTTACTCTGTAAATCACCACAGAATTATGCTAGATACATAAACCCACTTGCAGAACCTGCAATATTAGCCCCTATACATAAGAATCTCTGAAATACCCATTTTCCCTTCCTGTTAAAATGCATTATTAACGTATTAAGATAAAAAATCCAACTTTTTTTTTTTCTTTTCATTTCCCTAGAGAGAATAGTGTACCCAAAAAGAATGAAGGTGTCCACACTTAGATCATACATAGAAATGCAACATATATAAAGTCAGGACAGAACAACATATATAGACAAGAATACGTAACATCTGTTGTTAAGAAAATGCATAAAAGAAGAGTTAGGTACTACAGAGAGATAAACTGGTCTACCTGAAATAGATGGGAAGACATCTATTGTGATGTGAGGGGCAATCAGTAAAAGGACAGATGAGACAAACACGTAATGAGGTGTCAGCAATATAATGAATCCAGAAGGTAAAATGACAACACCTGTTACAGTTTGGCTTCTATAAAGTTTTATAACTAGCAAGAAGCAAAGTGAAAAATGGTACTGTTGAGATTACTGAGACTGCATCTGCTGACAATGTGGCACTTCAAATGCAAGTTGTGGCATTAAGATTGTGCATTTTGCACATATAGTTTGCTATGCACAGGTATAAGCAGGTGTCTTGTAGATTTTCAAATACATCTGAGGAAGCTGGGAATGTGCTCTCTTTAAACCAACAGAAAGTTGCACATAGATCATCACTTCAGGCACCTGAGAACCCAGCAGACACCCACCTATAGTCATCTACCAGCTTGGAAAAGCAGTCATACATATTCACTGTGGCTGCTTTCCAGCAAGAGTATCAGCAAACAGCTGTCAGACAGCACTGCACCAGGGGATGCTAAGCAAGAGGATGGAAAGGGCTGCAGAGTGAGAGAGGGACTTGTGGTGGTTTGCTCCCACTTTATCATTGAGAAGACAACTGCTGCTTTGGTTTGTGTGTTCTGTAACTCAGGAGAGCTGATACAAACTAATTCATTATGTATTACTCATCATGCATAATTTATAATTTCAGCTTCTGCTACATTCTAGATTAAGGCCTCAAAAATTGCTTTCATAATTAATGTCTAACTAGACAAATAACTGGCATTAGCAGCAGCCAGTGGCAGATGATGATGTACCACTGCTTGCATGCAGATGCAGAAGCGTGAGTACACTGCCTCATGTGTGCTCTGGTCAGTGCTGCTTCCCCTTCCGAAAATTCATGCAGGTCTTATGCTTTAAAGCTGGCTCCACACAAAGGAAATGATTGGCTTGGGGGAGAAGAAAGGGGTTTTTCAACTTCTGGTTCTAGATTTTCCTAACCAGTGAAATGAAAGTACATGGGGAGTTTTTACAGTCACATAGAAAGGGGGATCATTGAATCTGAACGTAGGCTTATACTATATGGTAGCCCACAAAAGTTCTATTTCTCCTACATATGAAAAGACACAAAACACCAATATCCTATGATAGATTTAAGTCCTAGTAGAAAAGAAAAAGAGCTAAAAATCATGGTATGCACAAGAGGCAGAAGAAAACAAAGCTTTCAGGCAAATAAAAGCATCTGAAAGTCTTTTAAAATAGATTTTAAAAGGATCATGGAAACGATGTTGCCAGCCCTGCCATATCTCACTTGAGTTCTTCATTTTGTTCTAACTTTGTTTTCATCTCTACAAGATGAAGACTGCTACTCTGTCATACATATTGAGGTCTCCTCTCTCTTCTTATTTGAAAATCCAACTTCTGTATCCTTGCTGCACCGTCCTTGTATACTTTGTGTAGGTTGCCTGAGCATATCTGATGTTGCACATCAATATATATAATTACTTTAAATAGGCAATCACGGAATCACAGAATTGTCAGAGTTGGAAGGGACCTCTAGAGATCATCTTGTCAAACTCCCCTGCTAAAGCAGGATTGCCTACAGCATATTACTAAGGACTGCATCCAGGTGGGTCTTGAAGGTCTCCAGAGAAGGGGACTCCACAACCACCCTGGGCAGCCTGTTCCAGTGCTCCGTCACCCTCACCGGAAAGAAGTTTTTCCTCATATTTGAATGAAACTTCCTATGTTCCAGCTTGTGCCCATTTCCCCTCATTCTGTCACTGGGAACCACTGAAAGGAGACTGGCTTCATCTTCCTTCAACTCACCCTTCAGATATTTATGAGCATTAATAAGGTTTCCCCTCAGCCTTCTCTTCTCTCAGCCATTCTTCATAAGGGAGATTCTCCATTCCCTTAATCATCTTTGTTGCCCTACTCTGGACTCTCTCCACTAGTTCCTGTCTCTCTTAAACTGGGGAGCCCAGAACTGGATGCAGTATTCCAGTTATGGTCTCACCAGTGCAGAGTAGAGGGGGAGAATGACCTCCCTCACTGACTGGCCATGCTCTTCCTTATGCAGCCCAGGATTCCATTGGCCCTCTTGGCAACAAAGGCACATTGCTGGCTCATGGATAGTTTACTATCTATCAGGACCCCCTGATCCTTCTCCTCAGAAGTGCTTTCCAGCAGGTCTGCCCCTAACGTATACTGGTGCCGGGAATTCCTCCTCCCCAGGTGTAGTACCCTATACTTGCTCTTGTTGAACCTTATTATGTTCTTCTCTGCCCAGTTGTCCAGGTCATGCTGGATGGTGGCACAGCCCTCTGGAGTGTCAGCCAGCCCTCCTAGTTTGGTATCATCAGAGAACTTGGTAAGGATACGCTTTGTCCCCTTGTCCAGGTCATTGATGAATATGCTGAATAGGACCAGAACAGGTATTGACCCTTGGGGGTCAATATACCTGTTTTT
>VZRU01018107.1:0-20476 GCA_013398155.1 Pedionomus torquatus | reverse complement strand
CTTGAATCTCTTTAACTCCTTCCTCTCCTCTCTTTACCCAAAAGGGGGGGGAAAGGGAGGGGGGTGGGGGTCATCTGTCGCTCAGGGTTTGGTGGGTTTGGCTGAAACCACGACACACAGCCAGTTCTTGACGCACCTCACTGCCCCCTCTACACACACTTCCTCAGATTTCTAATGAAGATGTTATAGGAGACAGTGTCAAAAGCTTTGCTGAAGTCAATGTAGATGACATCTGCTGCTCTCCTCTCATCCAGCCATCCAATTATGACATCATAGAAGGCTATCAGGTTGGTGAAGCGTGATTCACCTTTGCTAAATCCGTGTTGACCAATTGCAATAATTTCCTGTTCTTTAAGATGTTTTGAGATGACATCTAGAACAAGTCACTCCATTACTTCTCAGGAATGGAGGTGAGACTAATTGGCCTGTAGTTCCCTGGGTCCTCCTTCTTGCTCTTTTTGTAGACTGGAGTGATATTTGCCTTTGTGCATTCCTCAGGCACCTCTCCTATTCTCCATGACCTTTCAAAGATGATGGAGAGTGCTCCAGCAATAACATCTGCCAGTTCTCTCAGCACTCATGGGTGTATCCCATCAGGACCCATGGACTTATGGATAATTATTTTGGCCAAGTGGATTTATGGATGTGGCCTGAAAAAAATTATTCACATACGCATACTACTGAAGTATGTAGTAAGGAATTCCATTCACCACTTACCTTACCATTTATAAAGCAGTAGCATAAAAGTTAGAGACCAACGTTTAAGCTTCTGTGTAAGTTAACTGTATTTTTCACTTTCCTGATTGTTTGTTCTGTATAATTACTATGGATTTCCTCAAAACATTACCAAAAGACAACTCACTCTCTTACAAGAGTGATAAATACAATGCATGTGACTCTATCACCTCATGATTAATAGGGTCTTTTTTATTCATGAAGTTAGATGTCTGACTCGGCTGAAAAATGTGTATCATCTTATATGTATTTATTCCAAAGCCCAGTAAAATTCTTTTACACTGTATAAAGTAACAATCACTTTTCACTGTTTTTTGAATTAACACAAGATGTATGACAAATGATGACCTTAAAATGCCTGTGTTGCAAATTTCATTTAAAACTTGATAAATATGCTGGTTGTCACAATAACATAATAATAACAATTCACATGAAAACTACTACACCTTCTAACCACATTCCTAAAAAACAATCCTAGAAGCTTCAAAATAACTTTTGGCTTTTGGTACCCTGGAAAAAAACAATTGTACAATATCTTTTAATTTTTTTTTCCTCATCTTTTCAGTCCTCCTCTCACTAAACTGAGAAATTTTCTTTTCATTTGAGACCAGGACACTCTTTTCCTTTAAGACTTACTGCAAAGTTACTTGATTAGTTAGTTGAATTATCGCCTGAGCACTACACTCACTAGTTTTCATTATAAGCTATTGTACTGGATGATAAACCTCCACTTTATCTTAGCTTATTTCTTGAATAATTAACAGACTCCAGAAATCACGAAATCAAGTGATGCAAAAATGAAGAAAAATGAAGTTGTACATTAGTGAACCAAATGCTACGTATTTTCACTATTCAACCCCTGAGCAGAATATTTGATTTTTCTGACACACTTGTCATAGAATCACAGAATTGTCTAGGTTGGAAGGGAACTAATAGATACATTGAGTCCAACCATAACATTAACTACTATAGACATACTATAAGATTAACTATAATAGCATACTATATACAGCTGTTGTACCAGTCTGAAGTAGCCTGTGTTTCCTTCCAATTTTTTCCTAGTTATAAAACTATAAGGAAGGCAATTATTCAGAAAATGAGAAGCAGCATGCTAACTGAAGAAAAAATATTACTTATTCGCATTAGTTACTACACTTTTCAACAGATTTCAAGTTACTTGACGTAGGGGAATAAAGGTGTCTCTGCTACAATTATTTATTTCCAGGCCGAAATCAGCTGTTGAAGAGAGTATGTTCATGATAACCTTGAACAGAAACTTAATGTGCACTATTTTAGGAAAGCAGTTTTGTGTAGATGTTTTTCAGGCACACCAGACCCTACAATATAACTTTTTTAAAAAACTTCCTTTGCAATAAGCGAAGTCCTTATTCTAGGAAAAGAAAATTAAAATCTATTCTGACGTATCCTAACAAGAGTCCCACCATCTTCAGGGAAACTAAACAGAACATGTAAAAACCCAGAATATGTGCAAGTCTTTGCAGTGCAACCATCAAACTCCTAATATGCCATTAATCTCAAGCTATATTATACCAATACGTAAAACTTATTTAATTTTAATGTCACTTCAGACCAGAAAGATCTCATTTTGACTAATGCCCTCCCCCATCAAATCCAAGATACTTTGTTATGAAAAAGGTCTCAGTGACTTGATTTGTTTCTTCACTGTATGACATAAGTGCTGTTTTCATTTACACATAGATGCCTACAGTGCTAGTATTTCTTTTCCTTAAGCATCCTATATTTTAACTATAACAATGTGACAAGTAAGAAAAAAGGTCCTGTAGGCTACTTATCCAGGCATCAGTAAAAGTACAAATAGGCCCAGATGCAACCACTCCCTGTAAAAAGCAGTGATGCATGCAGGGCATCTGATTATGGTCACTTGGCAAAAGAATGTTTGATTTAGAAGAAAAACCTCCTCCCATTACTCAGAGTACCTCAAAACTGCCCAGCCTTGTTCTCCTGTACAAAATGGAGTCTGTTCTTGAAATGCTACATCCAAGCTGTATGTATTGTGAATGTACTGGATGAGATGGGTCTATCACAGCTGCAAAAACACAATTGAAGAGCATAATGTAAAGAACTGGGGGCAGGGAGAGTGTAGAAAACGACTCTACATTTTGCATTTTTATATCTATTTAATCACACTGATAAGGAATATTACCGAGGAACACCACACAGTAAGGTTAAGAAGAAGCAGTTTGGTCTCAAAATAACTTCCAGAATTCTATCATACACATTTTTTAGCGTTTGCATCTGTGTCTACACATGTCTTTTACAATAGCATCACACTGACAGCAGTTCAACTAGCACACTGGGGAAAAAAGAAACAACCCAAACTGCCTGAAACTGCAGCTTGACTCTTACCAACATCAAAGTGACTACTGCCAGAGTACCAAAAATTATTTCATGAACAGCTGAAAAAAGATCAAGTTTGAGTGCTGCTGGTGCAATAACACAGTAACTTGAATGAAGGAAGATCTCCACAACTCTGTTGAGTCTGTTCCAAGTTTTAGTTGTGGCAGTTTTAATATAGCTCATTCACCTTTCTTCAATGCACGAACTAGCTTGTTCTCCACCCCATCAGTGCACCACCATCGTCCTAGATTGGGAAACTAGCCTATAAGCAAAAAAGATTTTTATTTCCTCACCATCACAAGAAAAAAAAAAAGTCTTTTATTTTTTTTTGTGATAAGGGGGCTGACAGTGATCCAGTCTTTTTGTTGTAAGGATATTTGGTTTGGTTTTACAATAAAAACTGTGGAACATACTTCCTTTAGAAAAATATAGAAAATACAGTCTATCTTGTCATAAAAGCCTAATGTAAGGTACAGTTTAGCATGAATTCTGTTTTGCCTTTTTTTTTTTTTTTAATACAGATAGCATTAGACATGAAAAAACCGTTTTCTTATGGTATCTCCTTGGCAGCTTGAGTAGCCTTTGCACACTATCTCTATGCAAGATAAATCCTTCCCAGTTTAACAGGGGTAAAATTAGACATATTTTGTCAGCTGATATGTCACATGAATTGCTGATCTTAAAAGGTTGTTGTACATTTGTGTGCCTATGTGCATACTTTATGCAACAAACATTTGGTTTTCAGTATCTTTTATCTCATAGTAACCTTCTTTAATGTTCTAGAGAAATTTAGAAAGAAAAGTAGACCTATATAAGGTGTTTCCTTCAGAAAATGTGCAAATACCAGGGAATAAAACCTCTGCTTCTAAGGTACAAGAAGATACATGGATCAAGAGAGCTAGGACCCTCAAAAGGACACCTTTAGAGAAAGAGGGGCTGGAGAGGCTTTTCCAATGGCTTTCAGTGGTTTTGATCAGGTTCTATTTTGGTGGTACTTCCAAGGAACAGGTAGTACAGGAACTACCTTTTCTTAGGTGGTTTCCTTTCACTAACTTTAGAGTTGAAGTTGTCTGCTTTCTAGCCAAAGTGAGAAAATGGTGTTTCTAGGAAACCTATTTACATATGAACATTTAGGATTAAATTACTTACCCTGGAAGAGCCTATTTTTCTCTTTCTGTAAGCAAGCTTCTATTTCAACTACAATCATCTACAACTAACATAAGTGATATTGGGCCAAGGCCAATGGGATGAGGTTCAGTAAGGCCAAGTGCCAGGTTATGCACTTGGGTCATGACAACCCCATGCAGCACTACAGGCTTGGGGAAGAGTGGCTTCAGAGCTTCCTGGCAGAGAAGGACCTGGGAGTGTTGGTTGACAGTCAGCTGAACATGAGCCAGCAGTGTACCCAGGTGGTCAAGAAGGCCAACAGCATCCTGGCCTGTATGAGGAACAGTGTGGTGAGTAGGACTTGGGAGGTGATCATACCCCTGTACTTGGCACTGGTGAGGCCCAACCTTGAGTACTGTGTCCTATTTTGTGCCCCTTACCACAAAGAAGGCACGTGCTGGAGAGGGTCCACAGAAGGGCAATTAAGCTGGTGAGGGGTCTGAAGAGTAAACCTTATGAGGAGAGGCTGAGGGAGCTGGCTGAGCTTTTTTCAGCCTAAAGAAAAGGAGGCTGAGGAGAGACCTTACTGCTCTCTACAACTACCTGAAAGGAAGTTGTAAAGAGGCAGGGGTTGGTCTCTTCTCCCAAGTCACAGGCAATAAGACAAGAGGAAATGGCCCCAAGTTGCACCAGGGGAAGTTCAGATTGGAGATCAGGAAAAAATTTTACACCAAAAGGGTTATCGAACATTGAAATAGGCTGCCCAGGGAAGTGGTTGAGGCACCATCCATGGAGGTATTCAAAAAATGGGTAGACATAGTACTCAGTGACACAGTTTAGTGATAAGTTGTTGTTTTTTACCAGAGATAGGTTGATGGTTGAACTAGATGATCTCAAAGGTTCCAATCTAGACAATTCTATGATTCTATGACATCACTAAAGAAAAAAAAAACCAAAATAAACCCAGAACTCTTTCACTGAGTGCCTACCTCTCAAATTTTATACCATATAGTGTGCAGACATTTGGGTTTAGAGGGAAAGTATAGAGGAAATCCTTTCTAGGAGGACCCCTTCTCTATTTTTCCTTCCCTCTGTGCCTGGAGTCTGTGCCTGGGACTGTTGTCCTAGCATTACCTTTAGTCAAGCTTGACAAGCATGAAAGGGCAATGCATTCATAGAATCATAGAATGGTTAGAGTTGGACAGGACCTTGAAGTTCCAACCCCCCTGCCACGGGCAGGGACACCTACCACTAGGGCAGGTTGCTCAAAGCCCCATCAAGCCTGGCCTTGAACACTCCCAGGGATGGGGCTTCCACAGCTTCTTTGGGCAACATATTCCAGTGTCTCACCACCACCACCATTCGCACCTCACAAATTCATCAGAATTTCTTCCTGATATCTAATCTAAATCTACTCCCTTTCAATGCTACTTTTTGATAGCAGGGGAAAACAAGGATTTTTTTTTTTCTTTTTTTATTTTCTTGATTTCTTTGGATCACATGCTGGGTCTCTGTATACATTAAAACCCTAGTAACATTATTCTGGGCAGAATTAAAGACTATTTCTAAATATGCAACAGCTGTGGGCACTTTTGGCCACACCTAAATTACCTTTAAATTCACTAATTACTTACTGTAGATACAGTAAGAAGATACAAAAGCACTGAAGCTGATCTGAGCTATTCAGCACACAGAAGTCTTGGTCTGCAGTTGTCTGTCCCTTATTGAACTCTGAGGTATTGCAACTAGATTACTAGGTGAAAAACAAAAAGGAAAACCTAACAAAATTCTCCCTGCGCCCCCCCCCCTCCCCCCCCAAGCTAATTTAAAGATAATTGTTATATTTTATTGAGCTGTAGTCAAATACCATTTGAATGTCTTCTATCTGTACAACCTCTCTCGGTGATCTGCTCTGCAGCTTCATGGTCCTCATGCTGAAGTTTCTCCTTTTATCCAGTCTGAACGTTTCTTGTTTCAAGCTATGCCTACTGTCTCTTATTCTCCCACCATGAAGCACTGTGAAGAGTATCCTTGACCTCAGTACTGCAGACTCTACAGAGGCTGCATTCATGTCTTAGCCTCTCCACATAGGGCAAGTGGCCCTATGTGGATGATTTTGGCGGCCCACCAACGAACTCACTCCGGTTTGTCTACATCTCTCTTGTATTTGGAGAACTAAAACTGGACATAGGCACCTACAGGTAAACATTTTGCATTGCCAGTAGATGGTCAGACTGATCGCCCCATCATCATTCCTTTCCCAGACTACATATCCCTTAAGTTGAATATGATGAAAATCTTGGTGCTCACACTCTAGAGCAGATTGAGTCAACATGCTTACTAAGTAGACACAAATTCAGCATTGTGGAGCACTGCTGTGCACCTGGCTCTGCCCCTGCAGATACTGCTGACTCCCTGTTCTTGGTCTGTGAGCTTGATCCTAAGCATACCAAAACACATCCCTGCAGAAACATGGTGTGTTCTGATAACCAGCTCCCAGGAAAAAAACAGAACTTTCCCTCTCCACTGACAGAACAATCTTGAGAGGGTTTGTAGAGATACCTTCTTCCCTGTATCTCATCCTTCAGGTATATCCAAGGGTGAAAATATTTTCTGTTCCCATTATACTATAGACTCTTCTGATAAGAAATCCTTATAGAAAAGGGGCAGAAGACACAGAAATTACCTGAAAAGTAGAAAGCTCTGTTTTCCACGTTTTTTTCCTTCTGTCACCTTTTCCCTCTAATGATATTACGAACAACATGATGTTAAGTGCTCTGAAAGTCATCTTGCCTTTTTACACTAGTGTGATTTTTGCAATCTCAAAAAATGTGACAAATTTAATTATACCTGAAAGAAATAAGCCATCTCTTCTTATAGAGGCTGAAAGAACACTAAAACATGATCTGTACTAGCACTAAGCTAATTACAGTGAGAAGACACGCCTCTATAGTTCTGTTAGTGGCAGTACTTATATTATGAACCCCTCATTTCAGGGGTTTATAACTCTGTTTTGCATGAGCTAGCTACTCTTATGGGAGTACACAACCACAACATGGTAGTTAGTGGCTTTATTAGTGACATTTTCCTAAAAATGGCTTAAATTTCAGACTGAAATTCTGTAACTCCCTTATCTTTTACGTGGTATAAATCACAAGTAATTTGTGACTCAAGACAACACGGTATGACAATGCAGTGAGATAAAAAACGCCCAAAATGTGATTTATAAGCATAAATTTTAACATGTGTATTTTGCAAGGTTTAGAGACAAGAGCTCCTGTATACACTAACCACCTTCAGTATCTTCACACCCAGACATAATATCAGGGATTTCTGGAAAAGAAGTGTGGTTCTCACAAAACAAACTTTCATATGATCATGAGTAAGAAGGGATTTTTTTTTTTATATAAATACTAGGTGTCAAATGAAGTTTGGCTATATAACCACCATATATCAGTGTTATAAGTTTCAAATGTGAACACAGTTATCTAGCAAAGATCTGGTCTGCTTTCTGCTATCTGTAAAAGTACTTGGAGACCCTGGAAATCTGCAGATAACCTATCTACTTAAGCACATTGATAATGTTAGTTAACACGACAAATTTACAGGAGAAGTTTGAGAATGCAGACTCTGAGGTCTGAAAACTAGGAAAACAAAAAAGTGCTGTCTTGCATCATGCTGGGACATGACACATAATGTGGTCTTACATTATAACCACATTTTTATTTATATATAAAGCTACACTTTTACAGTATCTAGTACCTATATGAGTAACTGAGCTTAAGTCTTATAGTTTACACAAAAAGAAAATTTCTATTTCTTCCAAAGGCTTCTTTCACTTAATCAGAAAATCAGTATTTAAAGCAAGATGATAAGGAGTAGACTGAGATAAGGTTCTCTTCCACTAAATCTGAAACAGTATTGCCAGAATATCAGAAAAAGAAAAAAGACAAAAAATTTCTAAGAAGCAGGTTCATTTTTATTATTGAAGGATTCTCTAGGCTCCCTACAATTTTTCTTTTAGTATTTCATTAAGCATTGCTCCAGTGAATTTTTCTTGGTTAAAAATAACCAGCTAAAGAAGATTTACTTCTCTCTTGCTGAGTTAACATAAACAATAACAGTTTCATATAACATAAACAGTTTCTTTCATCATACGGTAGATGGTCCACTGGCTTGAAAACCTGTGATTATTGAGCAAATAGCATGCAATCATGCTATGTATGCCATAGTGTACAACTCTTGCATTAGAATAATTTGTATGTGATAGTATTTATCTTAGTGCTACTTAATCCTTACCTAAATAGAAGGATTGTAATCTCAGTAGGTAGATGGAAACATCTCTCTGCTATATTCCTTGCTCATTCTAAATCCATTCTATTGGAACACAACTACAATTTTGTATCTAGGAAAAGTAATGAAAGAATTGTTTCCCTTCCCCCTGCTTTTTAAAGAATGTATGAGTGACAGCACTGTGCATTGCCACATTTATTGAAATAAGAAGGAGAACATAGTTCCCTCACAGTTTGTAATATTTTCCTTCTAACTCCCAATCCCAAACCATGGAAACACAATAGTTTCTGAATAAAGCTGTGGTTCTACTATTAATGGAAAATATAAATCTATCAACAGAACAGGTTTGCGAGTCATTATTTGAGTTCCTGAGAATGTTTATATACTGATGCTAGGACTGGGCTACAAAGGCTGAAAATGGGAGACATATTTTTAATAAGTGTTAATAAAACACAACAAAATATATATTCTAATAAACCCTTGAAACCTGTATTTATGAAACAGAACTCTTCAAAATTAGCACACATCCTTTATGTGCTCATTATATGAAATCATCACCTTTTTATTTTATTTGCTCAATGTGAATAAAAATAAAACAGGACAGGTCAGTTGAGGTCAAATAGACTCCATGCTAAACAGCTGCAATTCAGCAAGAAAGAGAGCATTCTGAACCTAAATCCTTTTATCATCATGGCCTTCTATATTGGAACACATAATTAGGTTTTGAAGATCTCTGATGACACATGGAAAGCTTGAGAAATAGGAAAGAAGCCATCAAAATCTGTGGCAAGTTGCAATGGAGTTACAAAACCACTCAAATTACAATCTTAAGAGGGAAGAAATACTTTTCCCTAAACTAACCAGTTGAGACCAAACCACATTCATACTGCTTGGTGGTCATTGGCTTGGAAAAATGTATGTCTCTGTCACTGTATTTGGCCTAGGCTTTCTCTGTGCCCTGTGCGAGGAGATAAATGACCTGCAGGTTTTAAGGCCATGTCCTTTCACAGGTAACCAAGGTGATCATGTGTCTCATGCAGTCTTTTTCCCAAGTAATGATTAATATCATAGGTTGACTTTAACTGATTTTGACAGAGGTGGCTATTTTGAAGATAGTTAAGTTTGGGGAGAGCGTGGAGCTGGACAGAAGGACACATCCGAACTAAGAGGAAACCTGTGCCATAAACTCATAAGAGATCTGAAGTTCCAAAGAAGAGAAACTTTTGTCACCATTTAGCTATTGGAAAAACACTGAATCAGAGCTCACAGCTAACCACAAGATACAGATGTGTAGAAAGAGGTTTCTTAGCTCTGATGTTCAAGGAACTGCTTGTCTATCTAGGTACTGCAGAAACCTGAACTGCTCCACAATGAGCTGTGTTACCTACTGACTAATGATTAGGTCTATTGCAAAGGGATCAAAGCAGAACATTAGCTTTTGTGTTAATAATTTTGTAAGCAATTTTCAAAATGTTTAGCTAACTTCAGCTAGAGTTATTATAAATTACATTGATAACTACTTTGAAGTGACCTCATAACCCACTTGAGCAGAGGAAAAAAGCACAGAGACACAAAACAGATTTCATCTTTAGCTTCAAGAGGCAGAAACATTCTTCAGGAGTGTTTGTGTAAGACAAAAGAGCACATTTGATTTCAAGAACTGATTAGTTCATGCAGATTCTGCACTTATAGCACATTTTATCAGTTCAGACTATGAGAGCATATAAAAACTGACGAGCAACTTCCTGTTGCATTAATTCTAAAGTTCCCATTGTGATTTTTTTTTCATTGTAAGGAAGTAAATATTTAATAGTTTTAGCCAGTTGCTGTTCAAGATACTCCTTAAAGTCTACTAAAAATTAACAGTTTATTGTTCTTTATTTCTCTGCCAGTGCCCAAGAAGACTGATGTTCTGTTAGAGAAAAGTAAAAGCATATGATATATTCATACTGCACTGAATTTCACCATTAAAAACATGACTTACTAACAATATTTATATGAAACTACCACAACTAAACCAAAGTTAATCTCATATCCCATATGATAGCAGCATTTCAAAGTGAAAACCTGTACTGGATCTTGCTGTTTCTAACTGGGAAGTGGCATGAGCAAGAAGTTGGGAGGAGACATAGCTGAGACAGTTGACCCCAACTGACCAAAGGGATAACCCATACCATGTGACATCATGCAATAAAAGCTAGGGGAAAGGAGGAGGAACTTCACCCACCTTCTGACTGGAAGCTGTGGTTGAATTCCTTACTTTGTTTTGTGCAAATGAATTCTGTGTTTGTTTCCATGTGCAGCTTTTGCTTTACCTATTAAACTGTATTCATCTCAGCCCACAGGATTTTGCTCTTTTATCCTCCCACTTTTTTTTTGCCCAGATCTGCTGTGGGGGAGTGAGCATATTGCTTAGCTATCTACCAGGGTTAACTACAGGGTTAAAGGAATCAGTTGAAAAACAGAACAAGTATAACCTTGAGATTTAGTTTGGCATCAGTCTAAATATTGGTCTCTTTCCAAGTATAAAGGCTTTTCTTGTCTTACATAGGAGAAAAAAGTGCTGGTAGGGAAGGTAAAAAATTGCTATTCTGCAGTTAGACACTTAGCTCTGTTTTTTTTTTTTATTAAAAATATTGGAGTTTTTTTCCAGTCTCCTTAAATATATCCAGGACTGAGTGACAGATCAAATTTTCTTTTTGTCTTATGCATCAACAAAGTACTCATTTCATTACAGCAATGTAAATCACAGTTTGAAGCCCTGTCTGCTCACTGAACTGACAGACCAGGTCCTGATTTTCTTAGAAATTTTGTATTTTCTTGTCCATGCATCTAATGGACGATCACTGTATCTTTTTCCTCCTGTCTTAAATGGGAAATAAACACACGAATCACCTGGAAATGATTAATATGACAAATGCTTTGAAAGCAGAATGGCAACTCTCAAGTTTGAGAGAAACAAAACATAAAAGAAGTTGAATACTAAATAAAAATAAAATTCACCATATTCATTGTCTGAGCCCTACATTAAAGACAGAACATGAACAGAAAATCTCACCCTTAACACATAATTATTTAGCCCTGGTGAGTTTGTATGAGTTACTTATTTCAAGTCATGGGTTTATGAAGTATAAAATGATATAAACAAATATTATTCAGTGCCGTGAATTTTTTTGCATGTTTATTTGAATCTTAAAAATAGCAAAAGATGCACTGCAATTTAAAGGGGTCTTTTATATATATGCTTACTGTTTATTTTTCTGACTTGTCAGATACTTTATGTAACCACACTTATAGAAAGTAAAAGGAATGAAAAAACAAGCCACACTTTAAAGGCTGAAACCCAGATAAGCTGAAGCCGAGCACAAAGGGGAAAGGACTTTACCAAAGTCAACAGCATTTTAGCTTACACTGTGCACTGGACGAGCTTACAAAGAAACTATTTCTGTATTAAGTGCTTTGTAAAGCTAAAGTTGTAAATGAGATCTCGTATTTTTAAACAGGGCAAAGGAACAATTTTGCAAAGCCATGTTTACAAGCTCTTTAAGCACGTTATCACAAAACAAGGAGATGACTACAAAATAATGAAACCTCAACTACTGTTTAGCAAATGCATCAAACTTTCTGTCCCACCCTCCAGTCCATTTCTTCTTTCCCATGAGACATGACTATCCTTTTTCACTCTCTCCTCATTAATGAGGGTCTTTTTCTACTGATACTGTGACTTTTATTAATAAAATCTCTGTGTTCAAACTAATGGAATTATCTCTAATTCCACTGGGAGCTATTTAAAATAAATAAAATAATCCCATTGATTTATCCTAAATATATTAGAAGGAAAGGTACAAAATGAGCTCATAACCTACAAATGGTTATTTCATCCCAAATTTGTTTCAAGTGCCCTCTAAAAAAGTTTTTAGTGGAGATATTCACTCTGAGATGTAACATACACAAAAGAATTATGCACTTTGTTGTTCAAATCACCTGTGAATTCTGTTTTAATACATAACAGAGATTAAAACACCTTACGAGAGTTTAGTTGAATGAATAAATTTCATTTCAAGAGCAATGTATCCAACCTGACACATCATATATAACATAAGAAGTTTAAAAAAACAGATAAAAATGAGAAAGGTGAATTCTTTCAAGTCATTCATCTTTCATGGAACCTTCATGAGATAGGCAAAACAAAGAATATCAAGAATCTGCAATTTAATTTAATTTACCATATTCACCAGCATTAGCTAAATCTCTTCCCCAGAAACACAGATTATAAACAGGGTGCCACCCTATCAAAGGAAAGGGGCTGCGTTATATATATATATATTTTTTTTATTTTATTTTTTTTTCCCAAAAAAAACCTCTGATATTTAAACATCCAGGAGGAAGCCAGCAGGAGTTAGGAAGCTCAAACTGAAGCCAGAGCATATCTCCAAATGATTCCATTACTGCCTGTCAACTGAGTCTTCTGTGCAGGGAAGAGGTGTTATCACACTACATCCTCTGAAGACAGTGCCTCAAAGTTTACATCTACATCATGAAAGTCACTCAGAAGAATTGACCTGCTTGTCATCTTTGCATCCCTACCAGATCCTGGTAGTTAGCAGGATGTGCTTCCAGTGTCCTATATTTTGATAATTTTTGTTATCTAACAAACCACTGGGGGGGGAATCAAAGTAGAATTCTGTAATTAAACTGAGATCTTGTTTAAAAACTTCCTAACTTCATGACTCACTCTAGCATCAGAGCAAATTGTAATTAATTTCATTTAGTATTATATAATTACGTTTACATAATATGTCCTATCCTCTTTTACCTATAGACAAATCTATCTTTATTCAATTATCAATTAAAAAATTATTAAACACAGTCTTTTCTTCAGAAGACATTGTATTGATTTCTATTCCCAACTGAAAAAAGGAGAGTTCATTATTTCCAGATGTCGACACCTCCAACTTCACTGCACCTCCCAATCTTAACTTGGAAAATTTCTTCCTTACTTAACTGTTGTTGGGTTTTTCCCAGAATATGCAATTTCAATGTTACTGAATTTTGATGAAAGTGGAAATTTTTTATCTTGAATGTGAACTGTCATACAGTATACAACTCAGCATTCTTGCTCTAAATTCATCCACGTTATTTCAATTCCTTTACATTTAGACTCAGTTACCTGTTGCTAGAAAAGAAATAACTAAAAGCAGATTTAACTAATTAAAAACTTAATTTCTAGAAAGAACAGCTGGAGAGAAATCATTAAATCAAAATATTTCAACTGATTTGAGTTCCTTCATCTGGAAGATACAATAGTGGTTTGGGGAGTTGATGAGGTAATAATTGTAACCAACATAACTCTTTTTTGCAATTATCATGAAGAGAAAATGCCTACTGAAATCAAGATTTTCCAGAAAAAATTCTACAGCATTGAGTGAGGCTGTAAGTTACACTTGTTTGGGTGTTTTGACTCTCCAAGATCAAAAGCTCCAGTACTGGCACATCCGCAGTGGAGCCAGGCCATTGCAGTGAAAAGGGGCTTTCCCCAAACTTTTCTGAGGTGGGGAGAGGCTGAACCAGGGCAGAGACCCACAAGAAGCCAGCAGCTTTAGTGAAGTCAACTGAGGAGGCAGGAGCAGAGCCTGCAGCAGGTGTCATAGCTAATGGATGGTAGTAGGGATGACAGCTGTCTGAGGTGTGACCAGGTGGATGATGTATTCAGCTTGCTAGCAGAACTAAAAGAGGAAGTAGAAAGGCTGAAGAGCATCAGGGTGAGAAAGAAATAGATTGGTAGAATCAGGCTCTACCTCCCTGAGAGTCAAACCAGAAGATCCACCTTAAAAACACCGAGCTGAAAGAGATCTGATATCCTCCCCCTGTCAGACTGAAGGCGGTGGCCAAAAGGAGAACTGTAAATGGAGGCAAGCCCGTGCTAGGGGTAACAAGTGAATCTCTTCCTTGCCCACCTCCCCTAAACCAGGTGCTTCTGTACAACAGGCTCTCAGAAGGTAGGCCACCTCATGGATGACATGGAAGATGGTTCAACTACACCAGAAGAGCTTCCAGGACTGGCAAGGTCTACCCCCCATTTATAAAAATACCTCCATAATGAGCAAGAGACAGGTTGTAGTTGTACGTGACTCCCTTTCAAGGGGAAAAGGCGGTCTGGCATGCCTGGCTGACTCTCTTCTTAGGGAAGCCTGCTGCCTCCCTGGGACCCAGGTCAGGGATATCACTAGGAAACTCCCCAGCCTGATTCGGCACTTGACTACTACCTACTGTTACTCTTTCACATGAGTGGTGATGAGGCGGCAAGAGACTTCAGGGCCTTAGGAAGGTTAATAAGGGGATCTGGAGAACAGATTATCTTTTCTTCTGTTCTTGCAGTTACAGGCAGTGATTCTGAAAGAAGCAGATGTGTACAATCTGTCAATACACGGCTTCATGACAGGTGTCACTGCCACAATATTGGGTTTTTTGAAAATGGCATGGGCTATATAGCACCAGGCTTGCTGGCATTGGATGGGGTTCATCTTTCTGAAAGGGGGAAGAGGGTGTTCGTCTTTCTGAAAGGGGGCTTATGAGCTAGCAGGGCTCACTGACCACGCTTTAAACTAGGCTTGTTGGGGAGTGGGATATGACCTGGCTTGCTCATGACAAGCCAAGGGATGATGCTTCAGGGTCTGAGGGATGGGTCACTAGCAAAGGCCCTCAACTGAAGCTCTCAGATATGCTGGGTATGCTGCAGCACACTCAATAGTCTTATGGGGATGAGTCAGGGGCTCTGGAGGTAGTAGGAATCGGGGAGTCACAGAGAAAACATTTCAAAGAAAGGCCATGTGAAAAGCAGCATGAAGGAAATGCAGCCACTCCAGCCAGTAAGTCAGCTTCATCAAGTGCCCAGTGGAAGTATCTTTATGCAAATGCACGTAGCATGGGAAACAAGCAAGAGGAGCTAGAGACATGGGCATGCCTCCAGGACTGTGATCTTATTGACATCACAGAGACTTGATGGGATGGCTCTTATGATTGGAGTGTTGGAATGGATACAGACTCTTTAGGAACGACAGGCTGGGAAGATGAGAAGAGGATGTTACCTTCTATGTCACTGACAAGTTGGAGTGCATGGAGCTCCACCTGGAGATGGATGAAGACTCAACAGTGGTTATGGGTCAAGATTAGAGGGAATACAGGCAAGTGATGTTACAGCTGGGGTCTGCTGACCAGGGCAACAGGGCAGATGAAGCTCTCTACAGATAAATAGGAGCAGCATTGTGTTCACAGACCCTGATCCTCATGGGAGACTTGAGTCACCCTGACATCTGTTGGAAGGATAACACCGCAGGGCACAAGAAATCCAGGAAGTTTTTTGAATGTGTCCATGACAACTTTCTTCAAACAGTAGAGGAGCCAACAAGGAGAGGAGCCATTCTGGACCTTGTTCTTATCAACAAGGAGAAGCTAGGGGGGAATGTCAAGCTCAAGGGTAGCCTTGTCTGCAGTGATCATGAGAGGGTAGAATTCAAGATTCTTGGGGCAGTGAGGAGGGTACACAGCAAGCTCACTACCTTGGACTTCAGGAGAGCAGACTTTGGCCTTTTGAGGGATCTGCTTGGTAGTGTAACATGGGACAAAGTAAGGAGGGGAGAGGGGCCCAAGAAAGCTGCTTAGTATTCAAGGATCACCTTCTCCAAGCTCAGGAACAGTGTGTCCCAAGCATAAAGAAGTCAGGCAAAAAAAAAAGGAGGCCTGTATGGATGAACAAGCACCTCCTTGACAAGCTCAAAACCAAAAAGGAGACCTACAGAGGGTGGAAGCAAGGATGAGTAAACTGAGAGGAATACAGAGAAACTGTCCAGCAACCAGGAACTAGATTAAGCAAGCTAAAGCCCAGACAGAATTAAATCTGGCCAAGGGACATCAAGGACAACAATAAAAACTTCTGTCAGAGATAAAGAAAAGACTTAGAGAAGATGTGGGTCCTCTCCAGAAGGCATCAGGAGACCTGGTTACCCAGGTTATAGAGAAAGCTGAGGTACTGAATGACTTTTTTCACCAGCAAGGGCTCTAACCCTACCACCCAAGTAGCAGAAGGTAAAACAGGCTATGAGAATGAAGGAAGGTTTCATATCATCTAAGGAGCCTGAAGGTACATAGTCCATGGGACTTAAGAAATCCATCCATGGGTCCTGAGGGAGCTGGTGGATGAAGTTGCCATTTTCCATTATATTTGAAAAATCATGGTAGTCTGGTGAAGTTCCCGCTGACTAGAAAAGGGGAAATATAACCCCCATTTTCCAAAAGGAAAAAAAGGAAGACCCAGTGAGCTAAAGGCTGGCCAGTCTCACCTCCTGCCCAGCAAGATCACAGAGCAGATGCTCCTGGAATTTCTGCTAAAGCAAAGGAAAATAAGGAGGAGATTGATGACAGCCATCATGGACAAGTCATACCTGACAAATTTGGTGTCCTTCTACAATGATGACCCAGGACTCATAGATAAGGGCAGCAGTAACAGACATCATCTACCTGGACTTATGCAAAGTATTTGATGCTGTCCCACATGACATCATGGTCTCTAAATTGGGAAGGCATGGTTTTGATGGATGGACCACTTGGTCCATAAGGAAGGGAGGATGGCTGCACTTAAAGGGTTGTGGTCAACAGCCTAATATCCAAGTAGAAGGCAGTGATGAGTGGTGTTCCTCAGGGGTAGCTACTGGAATCAACACTGTTCAACATCTTTGTTGGTGAAATGGACAGTGGGATAGAGAGTGCCATCTTTGCCAGTGACACCAAGCATGTAACACAATGAACATGCTGGAGAAAAGGGATGCCATCCAGACCAACCTAGACAGGTTTGAGAAGCAGGCCTGAGTGAACCTCATTAAGTTCAACCAAGCCAAGTGCAAGGTCCTGCACCTGGGACATGGCAATCCCAGTGTCCTTGTTTCTGGGAGGGATAGGGTTAATTCTCCCCTGGCTCCAGTAGGGGCACAGGTATTCCACCCTGTGAAATGTGTTCCTCTGATTCTTGTCAATATGGAGCAATGCTAGGGCCGCATGGTGAAATGTGACCCTCTTTATATCTTTGTTCTTGTGTAACCAAGGGCTTAGAAGAAGCAGGATGGTGTGTATATAGTTCCTGCTTCTTGCAAAACTCCCCTAACGAACATTCTAGTATACCAGCTTAAACCGGTTTTGCTGCTGACCGCATGGTGCTAGGCAAGGGAGGTCTGTAGGGCACATGGGTGAGGTCTGGGGTCGTGCCGAGGACTGCTCATTTCGTCCGCCGACCACCAGGTGGGAGTCAAGAAGACCCCAATAGATGAAGAGCGCAGGCGCCAAAGAAGATTCAAGAAATTATTAGCAAAGGCCAACCTCTTCTCGGGAGTGGCTATGAATATGTATTAGCAGAGGGAATATAAACCGGAACCGGAAACTGTGCGGTGTGCGCCTCGGCTGAATAGAGTCGGGGCGCAGCCTGTATTGGTTTAATAAATTGTAAACTTTAATTGGAGTCCCGTTTGAGACTAAGTCATTTCTCTCACCCCCACGTGAGCCACGCCCATGGGGCAGCAGGGAGCTGGCCAGGAAGAGAAGGGGTAAGAGGAAGGCGGGGTGGGGGCGGAATGGGGACCATTCCAGTGCCGGGATGGTCCGGGGCTGCGGTCAGTAGTTGTAATCGTGTGTATATCCTTCACCATCCGTGTTGCTGTTAGTGTCTTCCTTGTTCTATATGTTGTTCTGTTAACTAGTTTTTGTCCCAACCCACGTCTTGTGCCTTTTTCTCCCAATCCTCTCCTGACCGCTGTGAGATGTTTGAACGAACAGGGCTGCCACTTGGTTTTTTTGTCGCAGTCTGAGGCTAAACTACAACAGTCTTTTTTTGGCACCCAACAGGGGCACTTGGAGGGTTAAGGCAACGACAAAATCCAATCAGGGTTTGCTAAACGAGTTTGCCATATGCTTTTGTTGTATCAGAGGAATAGGCGCTGGTCACCATGTTGCTTGCTTTGTTCTCCTGGCTCTGCTATGCGAATTCCTATATGCTTTATGTACTCTAGAGATAAATGGAGATGTTTACTATTTCAGTTTGAATATTACCAGAACACCTGTTTATGTAAAATACAACAAAGTATACACACACGTACACAAAACATTCTCTTCCTCCATGTAAAAATAAAACTTTGCCCAAGCAGCTGAATTGGGGGCTTTTTTGCAAGGAAAAAAATACAGTTTTTTAATGATAGTATGTAGCAGTAGGGAGAACAAAACATAACATAAATTAAGTATGTGGCAGAAAGACATCTGTATTTTATAAACAGGGACAAACATTGTCAAAGTTATAGTGTGCAGTAATCCTGCTACTTTATCTTGTAAAACTTACTACACCAGAGAAAATCCCACAACTCCTACACACAGAAGCTACAGGGCACTTAAAGTGACTTATCAGAGTTACTGAAACATCTTTCTCTTTATTCTGCTCTGATTTTTTTTTTTTTTGTAAATTGGTCTTTTATGTTCTGATAAGAGGGTACATGTGAAAAAAGCAACTATCAGAAAATACCTTAACAGTTTGCCTAAGGAACAGCTACAAAACCTACTTGAAGTAAAAAAAACAAGTCACAACCAACCTCATTTGCTTCAATAGTTTTCTAAAAGGCCCCAACACAGGAGTTACAACGTAATAGCTAATAGCAGGTAAATTCAAATTGGAGATTCATTTCTAGTTAAGTTTTTTTAATAACGCAAAGCCTGCATATGAAAAGCCAACAAAAAATGATTTGGTGTATCACTTTTTTGAACACTCCATTAAGATTAGACAAGCAGTAGACTATATTTACAGTACCTTCGGATATTGCTTGACAGGAATCAGAACTCTTTCTGAAAGCTTTATATTTTTGTTGCTGATAACATCAAGATATTTCTTTTCTTCATCTTCCTTCTTGCCTTCAGGACCCTGAAATTTTTCAATTTCTGAAAAACATTAAAAAAAGAGAACAATTAGCGACATAATATTTGTTATCCTCAGAAACATTAAGCTTACACATCTTATTACAGACTGTGCAGTGAACACCTGTGCCATTTGCACTCACATAACATGTACTGTCATCTTTGAAAACACTCAATCACCCCTGACTCTCAGCACCAGTAACATCACCCACATTCTCCTAAACTAATTCTAGCCCAGCTGAAACTGAAGCCAAATAAATGAACCCAGTGAGAGAAAGAGCAGATGAAGATTATGAGTCAATCAGTCTTTCAAAGACCACATCCTCACAGCTTGATGCTATTTTGTATATGTGACCTGCAAGAATTAAGTCAGACTCCAATTCCAATGGCTATCTTTCAGTAAAAACAATTAAAAAGATGAAAAAACTTGTTGTTATTGAGTTTCACTTCAAATGCTTCAGAATCTGAACAATGTACAAAAGAATATATAAATTAAAGTTAAGTCTTACATGAAAAGGTGATTTATAAAGGAAATGCTGCAAGTAATCAGTATACATAGAATTGTGATGGTATGTAAACCATTCAGTAGAACTTCCAAAACGGCCTGAAAATAAATTCAGGTTGAATAGTTTTCCGTTCTTTATTCCCCAAAGCTCTAAAAGGAAAAGATAATAAAAATGATTGCAATTAGTAGCCTGCAAAGACCTTCCTGATACTGCAGGTACTATTGAAAAAGCTACATCTGCAGCAGTGTCCTTATTGACAGCAAAGAAAATGGTGATGTGTATAAGGAGTTAGTTATAACTGAATTATAGCTAAAAAGGGTCATGAGCTTTGTTCCTCTTTTCGTTGCAGTGCGAGATGCCCTTGGAGGACGACTTGGCAAAAGGCAACACCTCTTCCCCTGCGACCAGCAACATGCAGGTGCCCCGGGCAAAGACAGTGGATGCTGAGGAGGACATAAAGTGCCCAGTGTGCTTGAGACAGCATTAGCACTAAAGCCTCCCTCGGCACCTGC
>VZRU01018105.1:31081-46349 GCA_013398155.1 Pedionomus torquatus | reverse complement strand
CAACCACAGCATGTCAACACGCAGGCTGTCCCACTCGGGCAGGGCTGCTCCAGCCCCCTGGGCTCCCCACAGCCTTTTCGCCCTGGTTCCTACCTTCCCTTCCTTAAGGCAGCTGCTGATTCCCTTCCCAAATCCTCAGCCCCAACCCCGTCCCTGCCCATCCCCAAATAACACCCATCGCCTCCCCCTGCCCTCCCTTGCCCACACTGATGTCCCTGTCCCCCTCGTCCCTGTCCCCCGGCCCGCAGCAGCGGGCAGGGCAGGGCTGCCAGGAAGCCACCGTGACGCTGGACAGTGTTGACACTGTCAATATTTTGGCTGTGGAGGCTGCGAAGGGCTCTGCAGTAACTCGGGCACCCAGTTGTGCTCCAGCCCAGCCCAAAGAGCCTTTCCCACACCCAGGATTTGGCCTCTCCTGGGGTTTTTTTTGGGCACGATCAATGACGCAAATCAATGCAGATCCCAACGTGGGTGGGAGTGTCTGAAAAGCAGCAAAGCACTGATAGCGATGTTTTATTGTCCTCATATGATGGGGCTGCTGCTGCACTGCCAGGATAATGAGCGGATCCTCATCAGCGTATTTACAGGTGGCTGAAACACCCACTGTGCTCCTGGTGAGCAAAGCTGGTTTGGCTGGGGCTGGGATGGCTTTTGAACAAGGAGCACAAGGATGGAGGGGCTGATGCCAATGCTCTCGAGTGCTTGGAACCGTGAAGCCAAGGCCGAGGAAGACCCGGGTGCCAGAATTGTCCTGGGCATAGTGTGGGAGCTCTGCTGGCGATGGAAGCTCCCTGCGGTGGGCTCTGTGCCCAGGGTGGCAGCTCATCTCACCAGCCCCCTTTGCACATCCCAACTGGGGCTCCTTGAGCAGGCAGCTACCATGAAACATTCATGGCCTTCAGCAGCATGGCTCATCCGGAGCTGGCATGGCCTCTACATATTTCATTTTTTCATCATTAAAAAGGCATGAAGTGACGATCCATTTCGCACCATCCCTAATTCACTTCCATCTCCTGTCTCGGAGCAGGCAGGCGGGTGGATGGGGGGGCTGCAGGAGGCTTCAGAGATGCTCCAGTCCAACAGGGAGAGGCATCCGCTGTTCTAGAAAAAGCCAAGGTGGAAAAAGAAGTTAGCAAGGTCCTGGGGAAAGGCAGCAGAACCTGTTGCTGTAAGAGCCTGGGCAAAAGGGGTTGAGTTGGAGAGAGAATAAATAAATGACCCCTTGCCCCGACTTCTACGAACCTCACCAAGTGCAAGGTCCTGCACCTGGGTCAGGGCAATTCCAGGCACAAAGTTCATCTTGGGCAGAAGATGAACTGAGAGCAGCCCTGGGGAAAAGGACCTGGGGGTGCTGGCGGATGAGAAGCTCAACATGAGCTGGGAATGTGTGCTTGCAGTCCAGAAACCACCTGCATCCTGGGCTGCATCAAAAGAAGTGTGGCCAGGAGGGTGAGGGGGGGATTCTACTCCTCTGCTCTACTCTGTGGAGACCTCACCCAGAGAACTATATCCAGCTCTGGTGACACCAACATCAGGACATGGACCTGTTGGAGCAGGGCCAAGAGGGTCCATGGAGATGCTGTGAGGGCTGGAGCCCCTCTGCTGTGAGGCCAGGCTGAAAGGTTTGGGGGATTCAGCCTGGAGAAGAGAAGGCTCTGGGGAGACCTTAGAGTCTCTTCCAGTCCCTAAACGGGTTCCAGGAGAGCTGGAGAGGGACCCTTGATCAAAGAGGGGAGCCATAGGGTGAGGGGGAATGGTTTAACACTGAAAGAGGGGAGACTGAGATTAGACACTAGAAGAAATCCTTTGCTGTGAGGGTGGTGAAACCCTGGCCCAGGTTGCCCAGAGAAGCGGTGGCTGCCCCATCTCTGGAGGGGTTCAAGACCGAGTTGGATGGGGCTTGGAGCAACCTGGTCTGGTGGGAGGTGTCCCTGCCCATGGTAGGGAGTGACACTGGATGGTCTTTAAGGTCCCTTCTAATCCAAACCATTCTATGATTCTGTGATTCCTCAGTCTCTCAGTTTGTGGGGAGGTGACAGAACAGCCATGCCGCTTCCTTCAGAGTGTGGCACGTCATGAAGGAAGTGCTTCATGCAGAAAAGTGAGGGTCTGCAGAGGGACCACTGGTGCCAGAGGATGCTCAGGGAAGGGCTGCAGGTGCAAGCAGACCTGCAGACAGGAACAAGGAAGGAACTGTTACCACAGGAGAAAAAAACAGATTTTTTTTTTAAGGAAAAAAAATCTTAACATTTTTAAGGAGCCCATAAAAATGCCCACTTTTAAGTGCAGCCTGAACTGTGAGTTCTCCGGTCAACAGTGTCGGATTGGTGCGATGTTGCTGGCAGCATCTCTCAGCTGCTGGAGGGTATTTTTCCTTCAACTCAGCTCTTCTTGTGAATACAACATACGGTTTCTAATTCTGTAACACATCTTGAGGCTAAAAGTCAACTAGTAACATTCATTTCAATGGGGAGACAGACTGGAAATGCTGAAGCACCACGACTCTGCCCGCAGCAATCCCATTTTGGGCTCCTGGGGTGCTGCGGGGTGCACGTCTGCATCACCCCAAATTTCCCGATGCTTTCGGTAGCCAGTGCTAATGAAGTGCCACAAACATGGCTGGCACAGCCCCAGTGCTCCCATCTCCAAAAAGCATCACCAAGGGTGCACAGGGTGGTCACAGAAGGGCATCACAGTCCTCCTCATGGCCCTTTGTCACCTGGTCCCTGGCACCTGCTGCTCAGGTGCTTCTCTCCCTGACTCCCCTTGGGACCATCCAGCGGGAAGCAGTTACAAAACCCCAGGTTGTGTTGATGTTTCCTTCGTTCAAGGACGGCTGATTGCAGCAGCAGCTCCCTCACCTTCCCCCCCTCCCCAAGCACCCTCCCTGCCCCATGACGCTGGCAAAGGGAGTGAATCCCCAAGGGGGATAATGAAGGTTATCCCTGGGAAAAATAAATGATTCAGTTTAATGGTGCTGTTGTTAGTTTGATGGCTATCTCATCCCACAGGGTGTTTACATCACACACCCCCCCAGCCTCAGTGCAGAATTGGGGCAGGAAGGGGGAGACGCAGGCACGGGAGCTGCTCCACCCCCTCACCCTATTTACACCAAATAAACCTCCTGTGCCAGCCAGCTGGCACTCACCTTAAAAGTCAGGGCAGGTGACAGGGACAGAAGGGACTCAGCAGCAGGGTGCACCAGAGACTGGACAAATGCTGCAGGTGGGGTTCAGCCTGCCCCGCTCCCCCGGTGGGGCAGGCGGGGGCTTCCACGTGGCCGAGCCATCTGAGGGCGATAACAGGGGCACCGGGCAAGGTGAGTGAGCTGCAGCCGGGCACACACACCTCACCCCAGGGAAGGTGGCAGCAGGCTCTTGCTTGTGCCAGGGTCATATCCAGCACATGAGAGGGGCTTAGCACACCCACGTTTCCTTCCCCAACACCCCTGGCATGCCCTGGGGTGGGCAGAGCTGGGACCACCAGGGCTTGGGTTGATGCTCCTTTGGACAGGGCAGCACGCTCATGATTTGGCCAGCTGCAAGGACAGGGTGAATTTGAGAACCACGATGGAGCAAACATCCCTGTTTCAACCCCAGTGTTTGTTTTAGACTGGTGCTTATGGCTAGAAGATGTGTGACCTGGACAGGCTGGAGAACTGGGCAGAGAAGAACCCAGTAAAATTCAACAAGGGCAAGTGTAAGGTCCTGCATCTGGGGAGAAAGAAAGTCAGGCACCAGTACAGGTTAGGTGTGGCTCTGCTGGAAAGCACTACTGAGGAGAAGGATCTGTGGGTCCTGGTAGACAGTAAACTATCCATGAGCCAGCAATGTGCCCCTGTGGCCAAGAGGCTGATGGAACCCTGGGCTGCATAGGGAAGAGTGTGGCCAGTAGGTCAAGGGAGGTCATTCTCCCCCACTACTCTGCACTGGTGAGGCCACAGCTGGAATACTGCATCCAGTTCTGGGCTCCCCAGTTCAAGAGAGACAAGGAATTACTGGAGAGACCCCAGCGTAAGGCAAGAAAGATGATGCTGGAGGGATTGGATNCGGGCACAAGCTGGAACACAGGAAGTTCCATTCAAATAGGAGGAAAAAGTTCTTTGGGGTGAGGGTGTCAGAGCCCTGGCAGAGGCTGCCCAGGGAGGGTGTGGAGTCCCCTTCTCTGGACACCTTCAACCCCCACCTGGATGCAATCCTAAGGGATGTGCTCTGGGCAGCCCTGCTTGAGCAGAGGAGTTGGACTGATCGCTGGAGGTCCCTTCCAACTCTCACAATTCTGTGATTCCATGATTGTACTCGGCGTCTGTCTGTCCTCAAAGCAGGGAGCCAGCTTGAGCAGCCACCAGTTACATATGCCCTGAACCAGAACCAAATCTCATCTGCTGGTTTTGCCAAAGTTGAGCAGGGGTCAAACTGAATCAGGGAGCAGGACCCTGAGCAGTCTGGGCCCCTGGACCCCTCGTGCCACCATGTGCTGCCACACATGCAGAACACGGGGCCCAGATTGTGCCGCCCCTATACCAGTTCGAGGTTTTGGGGCCAGAGCAGATCCACGCAAGATTCCCCATCCCAACTGAGCACACGCAAGATAAACATATCAGAGAATTAATGTGTGCTAATCAATTTTAGCATTGCCAATTAATTACTGCCCAGCAGAAGTCGCCCATGAAGAGACAACTCCCGTCTCCTGCAGGGTTCAGAGCTCTCCTGCAACTCCAGGGAAAATGCCACTCAATTCTCTCTAGGAGGAGCTCAAACCTTGCTCTTCTCAGCACAGGGATGGCGGCTGCCACCGCCCAGCCATGGTCCTGTGTGCAGCAGCCTCCCCTGAGGGTCCCCCAGGGACCTTCTCTCTCCAAGGGGTTCCCCAGATTCTCACCAGTCCCTGGTATCTCCAGGTCCATGGGGGCATGCAGGAAATGGGGACCCTTTTGCATCCCACAGACCACCCCCCACACCCTTGGGGAGCTCCTCTCAATGCAGCACCATCTCCTTCCACCTTCCCTCTGGCCCCCAAGAAGCAAGACAGGGATGGGTTTTGCAGAGGCTTTGGCAGAAGGCAGGAAGGACAGCAAACACCTGAGGCTGGTTTTGCCTGAATCATCCTGGGCTGTCAGACTTGGAGGGGACATGATGCAAACTTCATCATTGCTTAGATCCCCACTGCCTGCCAGGTCCTGCCTCGCCCCTGCAGAGCTGCGCTGGCACCAAGCTGCTCATTATCTGCAGTCGGGTAACACTGCTAACCCATGGTCATCCAGGGGGCCCAGGGGCTATCCCCCTGCTGTCTGCACCTCCCTCTTAGGATCATGGAATGGTTTGGGTTGGAAGGGACCTTAAAGGCCATCCAGTTCCACCTCCTGCCCTGTGCAGGGACACCTTCAATCAGACCAGGTTGCTCAAAGCCCCCTCCAACCTGGGCTTGACCCCCTCCAGGGATGGGGCAACCACAGCTTCTCTGGGCAGGTGCCAGGCTGGGAAGGGAAGTCAGGACTTTTTGGAGGGGTGCAAATCCCCTCAAGGTGTGGAGAAGCAGCCCTGACACCCAGCTGGTACCTTGCCCCATGCTTTCCCGAGACCCTGGACAACAGTTTCATCAGGGGGCCAAGCTGATGAGAGCAGGTGAGGGCAAAGCGAGCAGCTCCAGCCAGGCAAAACCTCCTGAAAACCTTCCCTTTGCGGCGTGAAAAATAACTATTGAAATACAATGAGTTGCTCTAAGACTTCAAAGCGTCAGGAAGGGTGAAACACTGTCAGCTGGGGCAGTGAAGCGTGTTGAATAAAAGGTCTTTGTCCTACAGAGTTGTTTGGCTCATCTCCAGTCACCATCGTGATCACGTCGGAGGCTGACACCTGGGACATTGATGCCTCCTCTTGTCTGGGCTGTGGACAGTTTGTGGACTGGGACAGGATGCCAGATCCAGAGCATGAGGTGCATATCCCCCGAAACATCCTCAGCAAGCCCCCAAAGGAGCTGAAGAAGCTGGCGAGAGAAGGCTACTGGGCCACAAGCCGTGCTCTGAGAGCTCAGGTCTACCACCAGCTCATCCAACAGGTCACCTGCCGGCTTGTCACCCCAGATGCTCTTGTCTACAGGGACGTGGCGAGTCGGCTCTTTGGGAAGCCAAGCATGAGCTCCCATCCTTTGCCCGAGTTTCTGGAAGGATGCTCCATGCCCACCTACTGCCTCAACCTGGAAGGGGTCACCGCTCTGAAGAAGATCCTTATCTGTATTGGCAACCTTTTCCCCGACATAACCTACAGCCCGATCCTGCCCTCTCTGGTGGCTCTGCTGCTGCACTACAGCGAAGATGAAGCTCAGTGCTTCGAGAATATCTCTCGTCTCATCGCCAGCAACGCTCCTCACACCAGCTACATTGACCAATCCTTCCTGGCTCACCAGGCCTCCTGCATGACTTTTGGGGATCTGGCCAACAAGCACTGCCCAGCAGCTCACAAACTCATAGCCAGCACCTCTGAGAATGTCTTTGAGATCTACTCTGAATGGTTATCCTGGCTTTTTCATGACCTCCCCTTCAATTATGCCATCCGTGTCTTTGATGTCTACCTGTTGGAGGGGCAGAAGGTCCTCTACCGCATTGCCCTGGCCTTGCTGAAGCAGTACAGGCTCTCGGTGACCTCCACCGAGCTGGAAGGGACCGATGTCAAGGCAGACCTGCAGGCTTTTGTGCAGAACATTGCTGAGCACGTGACTGTGGACAAACTCCTAGAGAGAGCCTTTGGCATCCGGCTCTTCTCCCGCAAGGAAATCTGGCTCCTCCAGATGGCCAACAGGAAGGCATTAATGGAGAGGGGCATAACCATGGTGCAGAGCAGGTAAGGAGACCTCTCTTTGCCAGCTCTTTGGGGCTAAGCAGACAAAATATGAGTTACAGTGGAGATAAAATGTGGAGGGAGCTCCAGGTATCTCCCATAGCTTTGGCTATGCTGGGTGCCTCACAGCCCCTCGTGGAAGACCCTCTTAGGAGGAACTGTAGAGTTACAGCTAGGGATATTCACAGAAAGATCACAATGCAAAAAGCATGACAAAACGTGACGCACGGGGGCTGCACACCTACAAGCAGATGGGCACCCTGGCTTGGCAGTAATGGGCGTCTTCCCTCACGCAGGCAGTCCTTCCACCTGGCCGTGGACATGCAGAACTTCAGCTCCAGCATCGTAACGGCTCAAGAGATGCGCATCATCTGGTCCTGGATCCCTGAACGCTTCTCCCTCTTTGCCCCACTGCTGCTCTTCTCCACCTCAGAAGATGGGTGCAGCCTGCAGAGGTAAGGTGTTATCTGCCCATAGGGCCAGGTGTAAAACTGGGTAGAGGTTGGTGGTGCAGAAAGGAGCAACAGGTAGAGTCCTTGGGGTACATCTAAGGTCTCCTGGGGAATCTCTTGGCTCAGTTCAAGATCTGGAGTGTTGTCTGGGCCAGTGCTAGCTGCAGGGAAGAGGTCTGAAGCAATCAGCGATTTGGCACTGCATGGGGAATGTGGAGCCCTGCAGATGTGCAGTGGAGGGGACATCCCCATGTACCACGCTGTGCCGGGCATGCTGCAATGGGCCAGATCCTGCCAGGGCTCCATCCCCAGGGCTCCAGCTCTCTCCCAAGGGCTCAGAGCACAGGGCAGCTGCTGAACACCACAGTCAGTGCCATGGCTCAAAACTGAGCTGGAAAACAAGTTTGCCATTGGTTTCCTAAGCTGTGAAGTGGCAAAAACCTTCCTTTTAGGAGGGCTGAGGCTGCCTTTGCATAAACGTTTTCAGGCAGGAAACCCAAACCTGCTCCTTCGTAGGAGCACATTAAGCTGAGAGGTTGCCCTGGCAGAGCAGGCAGAGCCCAGGGCAGGGGCATACAGCATGCAAGTACACCCTGCAATGGGGAGGACATCAAACCCTCTCTGGTGAGACCTCACCTGGAGCACTGTGTCCAGCTCTGGAGCCCTCAGCATCAGAAGGACATGGACCTGTTGGAGCGGGGCCAGAGAAGGCCACAGAGATGCTGCAAGGGCTGGAGCCCCTCTGCTGTGAGGACAGGCTGAGAGAGTTGGGGGGGTTCAGCCTGGAGAAGAGAAGGTGCCAGGGAGACCTTAGAGCCCCTTCCAGTCCCTAAAGTCGCTCCAGGAAAGCTGGGGAGGGACTCTTGATCGCGGAGGGGAGCCATAGGACGAGGGAGAATGTTTGTGTCATGGCCAATGCCCAAAATTGCAATAAAAAGACCAGACCAGTGTCAGCTCTTGAGACAACTCAGGGCTCAGTGACAGCCAATGCCACAGCCACGGAGTGAAGGGAAGCAGGGACATCCCACAAAGCTCACTGCCAACTTTCTCTGCTGAGATGCAGCCACTGCCAACTGGGGAGGGAAGCTGGGTTGTCCCGAGACTGAGTGCTGCCTATGCCATCCCAGTGCTCAGGCTGCTGTTTAAAAGTGGGGCTGCGATGATAGTGCCTCCATTAGCACCATCAGCGTGTCCCCTCCTGCCTGTGAGAAGCGAGTGGGAGTCTCACAGCCCAGCGGTGCGGCCCCACCCTGGGAAGCAGAGCCCTGCACCTTTCCAAGGCAGCAAAGGGGTGCAGAGCCCTGATTATGAAAAACATCCAGATTAAAAGCAAGCTCATTTGGTAAACTCTCCCCATAAAGCTTCCCCCCACCCCCTCCCCCGCAGCCTAATGCCTGAGGGTAGGGTGGGAGGATTTAGTGTTTGGATTTATCAGAGCTATTACCTGCTTCACCAAGCAAAAATGATGACTTGAGAAGTCCCATAAGCCAACTCCCTCTGTTCCTGCACAATCACTGAAGCTGCTCAAGCTACATGATTATGAGTTTCTGCTGCTCTCCTTCCCTTGGGCCAGCCCTGCAGTGGGATGAGAAAGAGCTGTCCCTGCTTTCCACTGTCCTTTACAACCTTGTGCTGCTCCTGGGTCTCAGATCCACACCGACCCAGCCTCCTTCTTTGTCTCTGCAGGTTTTACACGTGCTGTGAAGGCTATGAACCAACGGTGCTGCTCATAAAAACAACAGAGGGGGAGGTAAGTGTTGTCCAAGCACAGCAGTGGGCTGTGCTGGAGCTGATGTGGGGAAGGGGACAGGGTGGTTGAGCCCACTGGTGCTTCTTGGAGCTGCCACAGTGCTGTGTGGTGTCCCCCCCCCGACCTGTCCCGAGGTCTATCCCAGCTCCCAGGGCGAAAAAACCTCCACCTCTGGAACCAAGAGCCACCAAGAGTGGTCTAAAGGGTGCTGTGGGGGAGGTAACAGAGGAATGAGTGAGATGGAGAGAAGTCACGGGTGATACTCTCTTATTGTGGACTAGATCATAAAGTCCTAGTTAAGCAGACTTTCCTGAAGTCAGCAGGTGCTATGACCTCAGCCTGGACTTGCTTTCGATGCATCAAATGCGAGGAGCTCTCCCTGATTGCAAGAGCAACCACACAAGTGAAATGGAGGAGAAATAAGGACTACTTCTACAATATTTGAAAGTCATGAAATAACTGCAAAAAAAACCCACCTCTTCCCAGGGACTCTGAGAGAGGCTCATAAACCCACATTTTATCTCTCCACTCTTCATCAAACAGCGGAGGCAAGTTCTGTAAATTGTTCAGGCATCCCAAAGATTTATTGACTTCCCAGTCCTGATTTCCTAAGCCTGACACTTCAGCATGGTGTGGAAATAAACACCCTGCTACCCCCTGGGGCCTTGTGCAGGAAAGAGAAGGTGACTTAGAAAACCTTGTTTCCTACATGGTTTAGTTAATTTTATTCCTTAGCTCATACCAAGGATTGGCACAATTTCCTATCTCTCAGTAGGTCCCCTCCAGCTGGGGTCAAGTCAAGTCAAGCCTGTCCACGGGTGGAAAAAACCCTGGGACCGTTTAAAAGCCTTGTAGGTAACAAACTGTTAGCTGAGTCTTTGCTATTTTAAAACACATTTTCCCTACAAACTCATAAAACAGGCAATGACCTCACCGCCGGCCAGCGGCCAGCTGAGGACAAGGGACTCCCAGGCCCCCATCCACAGCGTTCATACAAGTCTTCGACCCACAGTTACTCCTCTCTGTAGCCAGGAGCTGTATGTGGCTTGGGGGTAGAAGATGCAGCTCCAGCTCTCAGACCTGTGCCAGTGAACGCACCAGCACAGCTGCACCAGCCCTGCTCCATTCACCAATACCCACCTCCCTGCAATCGCCTCTGCTGCTAAAGACCAATACCCCCCAAATCGCCCAGAGTGACTCCCCGCCCCCCATCCTTAGGCCCTGAAGCTGAGTGGACTCATACCCAGAGCATCAGTGACTAGTCAGTGCAGGATTTAGCTAACATGGTAGAATTTCAGGCTCTGATTTCCCCGGAGGGACCTGGAAGAGTCCTTGACCTCCTGAATGCACATGCAATGGCCAATGTTTGTGGGGCTGGCTCTTGTCCCTGCTGTGCCCCCACTGACAGTTCCTTTGCTCTCTCCCAAAGGTCTGCGGAGCGTTTCTCTCCTCCGACTGGAGCGAAAGGAAAAAGAGCGGGGCAACATCGGGCTTTTTTGGGACAGGGGAATGCTTTGTGTTCACTGTAAGTCACATTTTATTTCTGGGTTTACACTTACGAGTTTGTCTATTAATTACTTTTTCCTTTACCCCTGTGATCACTCAGGGCATAGTGGCACTGAGCTGCTTCCCTGCTGCAGTCCCACTGCTGCTCCTTAAAAAAAGTTCAACATCCCTCTGGTGTCCATGAGGGTCCATCTACCCAGCACTGTGGGCACTGAAGACAAAACTGATTTCTCACTCACATCCGCCTCCAGAAGCAGCCCTGGCACCGCCAGGACACCTTGTCCTTACCCTGCCCCAGGTCTGGACCTGGCATGCAGATTTGCCCCTCAACCTGTGTGGTCAGGCAGCACTATCCTCCCCCAGCAATGGAGAGAGGCCCCAAAGGACAGGACTCACCAGGTTTCTCCTCCTTTCCAGGTATGCCCTGAGATGGAGAGGTACGAGTGGGTGTTCATCAAGAAGCCGGAGCTGGCCAAAGCCGTGCCACGCTCACGCCAGCGGTCACCTTCCCCCTCTCCCTCGTCCCTCCTCAGCTCCTCCCCAGATGGCCGTGGTAACAGCTCAAACTGTCTTGCCGTGCCCACCCCGCAGAGAAAAGGTCGTCTTTCCCCATTTCTGGCCATAAGGCATTTCCTTCTGCCTTCCAAAACAGCCTCCATGTTCATGTCTGGGTCACGGGAAGGGATCATTATTGGTAATTACCAAAGAGTGGGCACCCACCCATGAACACAGCACAGCTTTGGCTGAAAAGGGCTCTACTCTGGATTAAAATCTGAGCTGCCTGTTCGTTTAAGATATGAACTTAAAGTTGGGAGAAATTAAGTTAACCCCCTCTTCCTCAGCTTAGCAGGAGAGTGCAAAGCTGCACAAGGGCAAGAATGCTCTTTCTGCCAGCTAAGGGGCAGCACCAGAGCCCAAACCTCCTTGCGAGGTTTGCACCCACGGGGCTAGTGTGTCCCTTCCCAGCTCTTCCTTCTGCTTTGGGTGGGATGGAGAGGAGATCGAGGTGGGGATCAACCCAACGAAGGACTGAGCACAATCACCCAGTGCAGCCACACCATCTGCCTGCCTGCACTGCTGTCTGCTGGGCTGGGCTTGGGCATGGAGTTGAGTCTTTGTGCCCCACCACAGCTGGGGTGGGTTGGGCAGAGTTGGTTGGAAACACCTGCAGCATAGCCTCTGCCTCCCTTTCAGCCCTCAGGAGCAGGACTAGGGCAAGCCTGGCTGCAGGGATACAAGGAGCTTTCCTTGTTCCCCAGCTCCCCAAGCAGTTTAATAATTCAGCTTGTGCTGCCAGGGCAACCTCTCACACTGACTGCCCTGCAGATCACTCTCCGGGAGCTCTGCCTCCAAGCTGACATCCCCATCAGCAGAGAAGGCAGCTCCAGGCAGCCCCAGCCCAGCTCTGCCCTGTGGCCAAAGGACAGAAAGCTTAGAGATGGTCATGGTCCTTGTCGGCTGGGCCACTGTCCCTGCTTGGGGATGGGGAAAGAGCAGATCCCCAACTATCTTGCTTGTTTTTCCAGGTGGAGGGGGAGGCCAAGCTCTGTCCCTGGATGCCAACCTGCTCTGGGGGCGCACAGAGCACTGTGAGACCTTCGACAACCCACCACTCTGCCAGGAGAACTTCAAGGTGCAGCTCTTGGAAGTGTGGGGCTTTCAAAATGCTTAGGTCCTGTGGGGGACAGCCCTTCACTGTACCACCCACAAAGATGGGGACCCCTCACTGAGTTGGCTGCCCGCTGTGGTCCCTGCCAGCAGCACCAGGGCCACCTCCACTCACCATCCTCCCCTCCAAGGTCAGCCATCACCATCGTGTGCAGAGAGCGCAGTGCAGAGCTAGGAATGGGACTGTGGGTGCTGCTTTGGGGATATCTGAGGTCCCCTCCCACAGTTTAGACCCAGCCTGCTCTCCCCAGTCTGTCCCAGTTTAGGATGCTGGAGGGGAAGCAAGCCAGTCTGGTGAGTCTCACATCTCCCCAGCCTGTTTGTGGCTTGGGGCTCAACAGCAAACCAGTGGTACTGCAGCACAGGCAGGTTTCATAGGAATTTGGAGTCCAGGCAAAACCCAACACTGAGGTACAAAGCTCACCAGGAACACTCTCAGACCCTGTTTCCCTCTGGTCCCAAACCCAGCATCACTCTTCAAGCCATATGCAGAATTTTGTAGCCTCTGTGGGTTGCCAGGGCTCCCCTGGGATCCTGAACTGGTTATCATCCAGCATAGCATGAGAGTGACTTTTTGTCCATGGTTGAAACTGCTGATGGGTGATTAGCAAAGTCCTATCTGGTGTTTATACACCGCAACCAATGAGAACCCCCCAGCCGTGTACCTGCCCTGGCATTTTTGTATTAAACCAAAGATGGATACTCACCGTGAAGGGCTGATGTAAGACTGTCAACACTGAACTACACGAGCCTTAAACAACGTGCTCCAAGTGCTGGGGGTCAGGATGACAGGAGACGTGCCATTTTAAAACACAAAACGTGAATGTGTAGCTCGGTCAGACAAGGCAACCCTGGCGGGAGAGCTGTAGGCCATAGAGATATCATCCTGGCTGCAGGATGAGAACATCTCCCACATCCAAATATTCTTTCCACCTGTGGTTCTCTCCTTCATCCATTCCACTTCCCGAGCTCTTCAGAGCAGGAGCTATCACTGCCTTGGTGCCTGCTTCCAGCGATGGCAGGATGTGGGAAAGAGCAAGCAACGGCAGCAAGCTCACATCATGCCAGGCGTGGGGCAGACCAGGGAATTGCTTGTAGCCTTCAGAGGGTATCCAGGGAAGACAACGAGGTGAAGCACAACCTTCTGCACACCCTGCCCTTCACTCAGAGCTCAAATGAAGGAATACTGCACAATTACTCTTCCTCTGCAATTAAAAAAGCTCTGCTAGGTTGTCTTTGGTATTTCATTCTTTCCACGATGATATACTGGACTCTCTGTCAGGATGAGTTTCCCATGGGGGTCCCTCTGCCCTCCCAAGAGGCTGTTTTTCTCCAACTGGAGATGTACATGGCCTGGAAAAACAGACCCCTTCATCAGCAACCCAGCCCAACCTCCTCTCCAGCACCCTTTGGAGCATTTCCTTGAAAAAAGCGAGCAGGCCCCATATAATGTGTTGAAATTCCAGATGCCAGGGCTGTATTGTGCAGGCCAGGGATGTCTTGGATGCGGTGGCAGAGCCTGCCAGTCCCTTTGAGGCTGTAGGTGCTGTGTGTCCGCTGGTTAGAGCCCTAAATCGCAATGGATGTGGGTGCCCTCATTGCATTCGCTGCCTGTAATCTGAAGAGCTCCTTTGCCATTTCTGAAAGGGACGCTACAGTCCCTTCTTCCCATGCTTTGTTCCACTTCTGAGTAAGTTCAAAACTCTTGAAGAATGAAAAGCAACCTGAAACCACGAGGGGGAGCAGAGGGGCTGAGAGGCACGTAATGGGATACAGAGATCTTTCATCTGTGGCTGCCGTGGTTTCAGCAGGGATGGGCTTGACTTTCTTGCTGGCAGCTGGTATGGGGCCATGATTCGGGTTGGGGATGGGAACGCTGTCAATGGCGTAGGGGTGGGTTTGGTTGTTGATAAGCTCTCCAAGGGCCATTCTGCTCCTCAGCCCCCCACCAGCAGGGGGGGGCTGGGGGGCACAAGGAACGGGGAGGAAACAGAGCCAGGACAGCTGGCTTCAACTGACCAAAGGGTTATTCCATATGGCCATCACGCTCAGTGTATAAAGCTGGGGAAGAAGGAAGGCGGGACATTTGAAGTGATGGTGTTTGCCCTCCCAAGCCACCTTCACACATGATGGAGCCCTGCTGTCCTGGGCATGGCTGAGCACCCACCTGTGATGGGGAAGCAAGGAATGAATTCCCTGTTTCACTTCGCTTGTGTGCACAGCTTTTCCTCTACTCAACCGTCTTTACCTCAACCCTGCAACACCTACGATCTTTGCCATACCCACTGATATTTTGCCCAAATCACTGTTTTTCACCTGTCAGCTGTACTTTCTGCGCTGTCCCTCTGCCAGGTAATGGTTCCAGATAAAGGGTGCTCTGCTGATGCCTCATGTTCATCTTCTTCCAGTCAAAATCTGGCAAAAAAAAAGGTGTAGAGCAGCGGCCAAGGCACTCTGCAGGGTTCAACTTTTTCCTGTTGTCTCCAAGTGGAGCTGTTTTGCTGTTCGGTCACTCAGAGCAGTTTTTGTTTGTTTATGTAAATTTCTTGTAATAGTTGTCCATTTCATAAGTGTTGTACAACCCCTGAAAGAGAATTTTTAAAGAAATTACAACACACAATTAGAGTCTTCTTAGCTTTGCAGAAAAAGAAATATAAATAATACAGCTAGCAGTCTTACTGACAAATGAGCGATTAGTTTGAAGGTTATTAACTTCAAAACCGAACTCTACCTATGCTGGACTGTTAGGAAAATTGCATGAAATACATGATACCTGCTATTCTTCAGTATCTCTCAGATTCTAGGAGCCAAAGTGAGATATAGTTAGAAAAAGCTGATCCCTTAAAATTTGTTTAAAATTAGTGGTTTGATATTCGTTCTTCGGACTAGAGACATTAGACTGAATGAGCCTACCACAACTATAAAAGCAAGAGAGCGGTAAAGATGGACCCAGACTGCACCTGAGTCAGGTTTTTCAGACAGCGAAATGAGAAAAGGAAATTTCTCTCACTTTTCCGACTCTTCCCACCCGGCCGGAGGAAGGTGGCCGGGGGGGC
>VZRU01018105.1:1729-22528 GCA_013398155.1 Pedionomus torquatus | reverse complement strand
ATGAGGAAAGGCTGAGAGAGCTGGGACTCTTCAGCCTAGAGAAGAGAAGGCTGAGGGGAGACCTTCTTCCTGCTCACAAGGATCTGAAGGGTGGGTTGAAGGAGAATGGAGCTGGACTGTTCTCAGTGGTTCTCAGTGACAGGACAAGGGGCAATGGGCACAAGCTGGGACATGGGAAGGTCCACTCAAATAGGAGAAAAAGCTTCTTTGGGGTGAGGGTGTCAGAGCCCTGGCAGAGGCTGCCCAGGGAGGGTGTGGAGTCCCCTTCTCTGGAGACCTTCAAGCCCCACCTGGATGCAGTCCTGAGGGATGTGCTCTGGGCAGCCCTGCTTGAGCAGAGGAGTTGGACTGGATGATCTCTGGAGGTCCCTTCCAACTCTTGACAGTTCCGTGGTAACCCTAAAGCTCTTTTAACTTACCTTTTTTTTGGTCTGTAATTGGGACTTGTGGGTCTTGTTGGTGTATCTTCTGAAAAAGGAGCTTTTGGCCTTTGATTGTACGAGAATTCTGCTTGCACAGAGCTGTAATGATAAATTATAAGCTCCAGCTAGTACTCTTCGGGATTTTTTATTTGTTGCTGTAAAACACTTAGCGTGGCTTCTCGGTTTATAGCCAGTGGAAGGAGTGATACTTAAGGGAGTCAAACACTTTCCTGAAAAACTTTCTGGTATAAGGTCGAATGTATTTTGCAATTCCATTGAGAACCATGAAAATCAGTGAGCAGTAGGGGAAGCCATGCAGATGGAGGTCCCCAGTGTAGTGTTGGGGATGCCATGGGGAAGCTGTCCCACAAAAAAAACGGATCTCCTTTGAGAGCAAACAACTAACAACTACTGTAAGAAAAATTCAACACTCAGACCCTCCAAAAATCGCTACTCTGGGCTTGTTTCCCTAAACCTAAATTTTGCTTGTACCAACACGTGTACATACAAACCATACACGGGCCCACTCAAAACGTAGTGGTTCTTGGGTGACAAATGCTGGGCTGTATCTCTGGGATAACCTGGAGCCACTGATTTCTTTGAAATGTATTTTGATGTTTATCTATTCCAGAAGGTTGGAGAAGTTACTACTCATTTTTACCACTTGCGCTGTAGTAATTTAATAATGTAATGTAGTAAGTAATTTAATTCCCTGTATGTATTAATTGACAAGAAGGTGCATGTTTTGGTAGCTAGTCTCCCAGCAGTCATCCTGTGGAGTTTTGCATCCACATGGGACCCATTTCCTGGCTGATCTCTGCTGTCATTTACGCCAAGGTCTTTGTGACTGAATGTCACCTTCCTTTTAAATGCTTCTACGCTCTGAATCTCTCTCCATCTGGCAGTATCTTGTCCCTTGCAACCAGGGTTTGGAGCCACCCAAGGTCCCAAAATTCCTTGGCTTCAGGGACAAGAGGAAGATGCCAAATGCATTTGAAACAAGGCTTCACACAAGATAGACTTCTGAGCCATTGGGAGGAAAAGCAATCAAATAGGGTCATTGGCAGGATGCTGTTGGGGGTTGAAAGAAGTCATAGGATCATATAATTGTCCAGGTTGGAAGTGACCTTTAAGATCATCTAGTCCAACCATCAACCTAATACTGATAAAAAAAAAAACCAAACAGCGAAAAACCCCAAACCATCACTAACCACATCACTAAGCACTATATCAACCCATCTTTTAACACCTCCAGGTTTAACGCTCCAGGGATGGTGCCTCAACCACTTCTAGGTGGTTCACAGTCCTAGGACTGCTGAGAGAAAAGCAGTGGCTCAAAGCCAGACCACAATCCAGTCTGTACTGGGAGGGGTTTTAGCATAAGGCACATCGTAGGAGCCAGAGCTTGTGGCAGAGACCTTTGGAGTATTGTGAACTTCAGCTGACTTTGCTTCTGACAGCAAAAGGCTGAAGAAAAACACAACCTTTGACTATGCAAGAGAGTGACTGGATGGAGAAGATCCAGAAGTGGATCTCATCTCAGCTGCCTGCCAGACCAGTGGATGAGACCTGAGCTGGTGGGCATCAATCTGACTTAAACTTTGCTTTATTAGTGTTATGTGCTGGTAGATACTTAAAATATGCCACTGGTCATCTGGGGAAAAGGGGGGGAAATGAGACATTCACATTGGGTGGAAGTAACAAGCAGCCCTTCCAGTCTCCTCCTTACCCTGTTGTTTAATCCAGACATTTCTGTTTTTCAAAGACCAGCTTTTCTGTCCTTCCCATGCTCAGCCCCATCATGTTTCTCCTCTTGCTTCTTCCTTTCTGTTCCCCTCTGTCACCACTGCAGTTTCCTTGGGCTCAAAGTGGGAAATGCATCAAGGCAAACCTTTATTATGGCAGTCCTACAGAAGGTGCTGGTGTGTTTTTATCTTCAGCTACTCTCAGATCCATTTTCATACTTTTCAGTTCTCCCTTCTTAGCTCCGTGCTGCGATTCCCTTTCCACCCACCCGCCGCACATCTCTGCATACAAATAATACCTTGTCACTAGACTGTCAACAAGTCCTCGCTGAGCACACATAGGATCTAATGTTTTATAGCAGAAATTTCCAGTTGTAGTGTAGGCTTCAATGCCAGAAGAGGTATTTTGCAGATGTTTTCTCAAGTCAAAACCACAGCATTTATCAAAACAGAAGTATTTGCATCCTTGTTTCTACATGATTTAGTACATCACATTGCTAACCCCAGGAGAAGCGTTGTTTTACTTTCTTTCCCCCCTGCAGAGCTCTGTGTATTTCATGAGACATCTTTTATCTCTTTCTTGAAAATGTACCACGCTTAGTGCTTGTACCAGATCCTCTCCCCTCTCCAGCCGTGTGTGGCTCATTTCAGCAGTGAGCCGTGCTGATTGAAGGTAGGCACGACTGTTCCAAAGTGCTAATGGCTTTTGGGCCATGCACAGCCATTCCTCACCAGGTCTTTTTCCCCACTCCCGGGCAGGGAGGTGGCCATACACTCCCACAGGGATGCAACTGTCCCAGCCTCCCTCCTCATGGAACCATTTTCATCATTTCATTGCATTTCTCTCTGAAAAGATGCATATTCAAGAGCAGAGGGTTATCCTGTGTCTCTGAAAGCCTTGTTCACCAGTCCCACCAGTGCCATACTGCAAAACTAAACCTGGAATCCACAGCCACCCCACAATGCGTTTATTGAAAGAAAGGCTTAAAGACAATGTTTATTGAAAATATGTTTTGTCAACCTGAAAGGAACTTTGCCTTTAGATATATAAGAATGTGCTTATTATATAGACATGATCTGAAGATTTATTTGTTTCTGTTTTGAAGAGGAGTGGCAAATAGCTTACTGGTGTGCTGAAGCAACTTGTTTTCCATCTACGTGGAATTAAGTTTAAATGCATTTCTGTTAACATCTATAAACACTGGAATAAACAGCAAAATTATTTTTTATCCCTGGCGCAAGGCTTGAGCAGCTATAAGGCACCCGTTCAGATGTGAAGTAGGATGCACAATCACAAATGCATTTTCGGAAACACTGGAGTGATTTGAATTGTAGAAAGAAAATAACTATTTAAAGGAGGTACACTGGAAGAGCTCACAGAGCACTCGAGAGCTTTGTGAGAGATCAGAATGGGACAAAGAGCAAGTATCCCTGCAGGGGAGAGAATGGGCAGGCTGGGTTTTTTGCTAGTATTTTTATTTATAATCATACTTGAAAGCAATGGGTTCTTTTTGTAAGAAGTAAATAATGAATGGTGCTATTTTTAACCTCCTTCATTTCATCTACAAGAGGCTTGGCAGTATGTAAAACAGGGTATTCATCACATCACTAACATGAACTGCTCGACTCCTTGAATAATAACTGGAACTTATAAAGCTCTCTGTTTACCCCTGGTCATTCAAAAGAACAGACTGAACGAGGAGAAGCACAATTGTCAGGTCAAGGTAGAAACCAAATCGACGATTTTGAGAACCTGAATGAATCCTGCCCATTTTAAGGTTGGTTTTTTTTCTGTCTTAATCAGACCCACTTCCCTTTCAAACTGAAGAACCGAAGAGAATACCTTGGAAAAATCAAAGCAGTCTTGGCAAGTGCTGCAAAAACATTAATTTATTAGTAAATAGCAGGGAGCTATAATCAGATAAACTACACAGTCACGGGTTTGATTTCTGTTGCCGCCACCTGCCACAACACTAACCCCAAAGATCATTTGAGGTGGAAGCCTTTTGCAGGGAAAACTGCAAAAGAGCAGATCAAAAGAGAGTTGATGGGCCTGTGATAACAGGGGACTAGCAAAGCGCTGCCAGTGCCTCATAGGAAATTTTTAAAAACATTGTTCAGAAACAGTTGTGCTTGTGGATCGTCTTTCTAATTAAAAAGAATGCCTTTGTTCTCCTGCTTTTGCTAAGAGTATTTTCATGAACCCTGGCCTCCTGCCTGGTAGTGTTGTGATAGCACGTTGTAAAACCCTCTCTGGAGGTTGTGTTTTTCACAGTGCTGGGTCCTGCTATTACAGGAGGCAGTGGATATGCTGCTGGTGGAGACAGACTAATGAAGAAATCCACAGAGAATAAATTACAAACCAAGATATTTTTTTTCTTAATTTCTTTTTCTGCAATCAGTATTTATTTGCTCCTGAAGTTAAATAGTCCTTAAACTGATGCGTAGGTAGGTGCAAGGCTGGCTGGGGTGCCAGCACTGGAATGTGTGGTTACGTGGATGGTGATTATTATTATTTTCATCAAAAGGTATAAGCAAGACTTTAAAAACAACCAGTTGCTTCTATGTGGTTGGATAATTGAACCAAAGTAATCTTTCCAAATTCGTCAGATCTCATCTGTGGCTTTTGCAACATCCTTTCTGAGTCCAAATAGCTCAAATGTCTAGTTTTTACTTCGTTTCCTCTCTCTCCTTCCATACACCTTCAGTCCTTTCCACACACAAAGTCAACAATTTCTTGTTTTCATTCTTTTAAACACTCTGAAAGTGTTTAATCCTGAAAATTTACTGGGGTTAGGCCAGATTAATGCTTGAAAAGAAGAGGAATGCTGGGTGGTGCTGCTTAGATGTCAAACTGTATCATAAAGTGCTGACACCTGAATTTGTGCAAAAATCACAGGGCAAGCATGTGACAGTGATTTCTTCCTAAAGAATAAATGCGGAATTATTCTGATTTGCCTCTTGGTTATTCTTTGAGAATTCCCTTGGTGCTATAGCAGCACTAAGTGCTACTTGTGAGACTTTTTTTTTTTTTTTCCAGAAAGAACTCCACCAAGCAGAAATTTTACAGAATGGTTCTATGAGCTTGGACTTAAAGGAAAAAAAAAAAATCTTAATGTTGTGAAACTGCTGGTATTATCCCAACAGTTGGCAGTCCTGCTTATATACCTAAGTAGTGGCAAATGTTGCTGGAACTCTCAAGCTCAGCAGACTTCTTACGAGTCCCAGGGAGCCCGGAGCTGGTCCTAGTTTCCCATCTGGTTTGGAACAGGGAATATGAGGAGTCTCTGCCTCGTGGTGGGAGTGGAAGTGCCTCTCGTACACACTCCCTTTGTGGCAGAACTCAGCTTTCAGTCCAAGGTCTGATGGCATAAAGCTCCTTTATTTCCTTTTTTTTTTCCATTTCACTCAAGTGTACATTCCCCCAGGCTTGTGGGGATATTTTTCTGAGTAAATATGTGAAGATTTAACTCTACAGCAGTAGTTTCACTCCTCTTCCAGCCTATTTTGGGGTCTGTTGGATTGTTTGAGAATTAATCTGTCATCTCTCATACAGGAGAGTACTGTTATTTCACAGGCAGTAGAACTGAAGCAGAGTCTGACTTTCCTTATACTAAAATTTGAAATTCAGGCTAAGAACGGAATTACAGACTTTGTAATCCTAAATCTAAGGACTGGTTTTATTTGTTTGCTGATTTTGTTCGGTCTTTTTTACTGTAGTCTGATATTTATCCACTGAAAAACATTTCTCCGTGATCTAATGGCCAACCTCCTGTTGATCTCCTCTTAGCAAACAGCAGAAACCCATGGTGATGATGGGCTGACTGGTTTCCACAGCTTTTCTGTGACAAATGTCTTTTATTACTAATGATAGGAGATGGGATTGCATCTTCCAGGCAGGGAGAGAGGCCTGGGATGAAGAGGGTCTGTTGGGGAAGGAGCTGTAGGAAAGGATGCTTGGGCTGAGTGTTCTCTGCTGTTGCTTTCATGTCTGATAGATGAAGAACCAATGGAAGGAAAAGTGGAGGCAGGAATGAGGAGTGTGTGTGTACTTGCTGGAAGGAGGTAAGGCTGTGGAGACTCATATGTGATCCCAGCTGCTCTGAAGGATCTATGATGATGCTGTTTGCTTGCTGCTCCTACTGTAGTAGTTCATATACACTTGTAATTAATAACTCTTTTCTCCCTTCTGCCTTTAGAGAGTCACTCTTTGGCCTAGGTCCATCAAAGAATGCTGATAAACCATATCTGAGTGACGTAAGCACCACCGTCAGGAATCTCCATGGTGCGATTCACCATGACTGCAGCTAAAGAGAGACCCTGCTCCCATCCAATTGTGTTTTAATCCTGTTTTCTCCTAGGGAGTCACAGCTTTGCTTTTGCTGAAGACAGGAGATGTAATAGTCGGCACCGGAGAAGGGGTTGTAGCTCTCTGTAAAGGCTCCAACTACAAAATAATTAAGTGAGTTTGTATATGGGAGAATCTGGAGGGTAGAGATGACACTTCCCCCACAGGGTCACAGTATAAGAACCAGCCATTTTTACTTAAAGGCCTCATCCAAATAAATCTTCCATTTTTCAGTCCTGCTGACAAACTAGACAGTGCGGTTCTCTTTTACACATTAGGAGTCAGATCCTAAATTGATGCAAAGTGAGAGGGGTCTGTTGAAGTCAGTAAAATTATGTGCATATTTATGCCAGCAGAGAAAGTATAGTGTTGGCCATCTAAAAAAGGGGTTTATTGGAGGACATGGAATTGTAAAGGAGGATTCTGGTAATTTTACAGGTGCTTGTCTGGAAGTGCTTTTTTTCTGCATATGGACCAGAAAGCTGCAGTCATCATTTTACCACGTGCAATTTGAAAATTTGGCTTGGAGCTATTCATTTTGCCTTGTTTGAGTAACCAACTTAAGCATCCAGTTCTGCAAGCTTAGCTTTGTCCGATTGAAACCATTCCCAGTAGACCTAAACTGTCGGGAAATAGTCTTAAGTATGAGATATTTAAATGCACTTGAGCAAGAATATCCAGAAAGATGCTGTTACCTTGGGCCCTGCTCCAGAAAATAAAATCTACAAAGTGCTGCAAGCAGGTGCAAAAGGAAGGATCAGATGAATTATTAACATGTGACCGGGATTGAAATGTTAGTCCTGACCACGTTCCATGCAGGTCGATATCACAGCCCAGTGTGGAGCTTTCTGGGGAAACGGGGAGAGTTAAGAATTCATAAAATCGGGGGGAAAGGGAAGCTGGAAAGTACTTCAAGGTCAACATCAAACGAAACATCTGCTTTCTCTTAACAGGAAAATTCAAGTTCATGGTGGTGTCACTTCCCTGACACGCAGAGGTGAGGGTCACGAGTTCTTCGTAGGGACAAATGAGTGCCAGATTTATCGAGTCAACTACACTGAGTTTAAAGAGGAGCTGATTGCTGCCTGTCACAATGAAGCTGTCCACGACATCGTTTTCCCTTTGTATGTATATCTGGCTGGGATGCTTTTGGTATGGCAAAGAAGTGTGAGGAAGCTGTAAGTAAGGTCAGGATAACTGGAAATACCTTTTAACCAACAGGAAGCCAGAGCCTATTAACATCTTTATGGGATGGTTTCACCCACCAGTGAAAGGCAAAGGTGATGGTGAGCATCTGCTTGAGAGGAAAAAGCATCAGTTCAGTTCAAGAATCGGAAAAAATATTGCTCTATGGGAAGAATTCTAAATATAAAGACTAGAATTATTCATGTTCGGGTAATGGCAGCGCTGGCAACTGCCCCCATTTCTCCTGAGAGCCTGGGGCGTCTTTGCCTGCCAGCAGTGTGGTAGACAGGCTGGTTTTGGGTATCCTCTTGCTGTTACAGCTTGTAGAGTTGTCTGCTTTTCTGCCCACCTGTATCAGCCACTGGGACCCAACTAACGGAGCTGTTCGAAGGGCTTTTTGGGTCTCTCAGCCTCACTGAGGATTTCATGTTTGACAATATGGCATGTTATATTAAATTTTAGGCTTGTGAGGAGGCATGCTGGATACACACAGCAAGTGTTCCCTCTTCCTGTGTAGTAAGATTGTATGCTTGATTTAAAACAAAACAAAACACCACAATCAATCAGTTGTTTCCAAATGGAAAACGGGATTTTGGTCCCAATGAGAGTTTTTATTTTTGGCACGTTGTTACTGCATCGCTTCTTGCTGTGGCACAAAGCATCAGAATTTAGCAAGGAACAACAAAGTGCACAGTGCCAGAAGCTCCTCTCTGCCTGTCACCAGCCTGAAAAATCCACCTCCTTCTAATTTCAGGAGAAAAACATTTGGAGATTTAGGGTAATCTGTCGCTAATACACCTGAGTGACATGTCTGCGTCACAGACTTATTTGGGTGAGCTGGATTTAGGGAAGATCATAAGGGCTGCAGGACTACAACCTTGCATATATGTTTAAACTTTTTATCTGTCAACTGCTTTTGACCAGAGCATATCACTGATTGGGAAATACAGATGTCATTTAAGTGTTCTGCCTAATTTCAGAATACTTCAGTTGCTGATGTTACCCTGCTTTATAAAGCACCAGCACAAACCGGGCTTGAAAGGGGCCATGCTTTTGTTGTGCCGCTTTTCTCTGTCCTGGTTCATCTTCCTGGGAGTTGATGGTGACGTTGAACAAAAGCCTTTCTAGATTTCATTCTCTATCGTGTCTCTGAGATACAGGGTTTAGAGCTCATTTCAAAGTGTTCAGTCCCAGAGCTTTTGAAATGCTGCAGGTCTTTTTCTTATTCAAACATGTATAACAAGTATATTATGAACAAGCTTTTGCTGTCGTTTCTGTTGCCTCCAGCAATGTTGAATAGGAATCATCCAGTAAGCAAGATAAAAAATGACATCTTTACAATATGAGGCTGCTCTTATTCCCCGATGTTAAATCTGGGCAGTCAGCACCTCTACGCCCACTTTTGTGTTTATTATATACAACACGAGAAGTTGTTTAGAGATTGAATATGGGAACTGAACGTCACAACTTCACCTGAAGTAGAAAGAATTCTTTTCCTTTCACTGTCGTTTAACTGTTTCTTAAAATGAATCTCTGAATAGAAAGCAAAACAGGGGAACTTCATGTGAGCAAGGTGATTCTGTGAAAAAGGCCTTGTCTTACCCGTGGTGGTCCCTCCTGCATAGATGATGGTTACCCATGAGGAACAGCTGAGCTTTGAAGGACAGTTAAAGATCTGACAAAAAAAGAAGCGTTTTCTGTACACTCTTCCTCATGATCTCTCCTCTCTGAATTCTCCAGTGGATCTTCCAAAGTGTTCGCTACTTGTTCCAAAAATGACATTCGAGTGTGGCACACCCCCAAAAACAAGGAGCTCCTGCGCATCATCACCCACAACTTGACCTGCCACGCCATAGAGATTATGAAGGATGGCAGGAGCATCATTTCAGGTAAGGATCAGTCCAGATCCACCATTGAGTCCAGGCTTTAAGCGTTGCCCAATTTAAGAAAGATCAGTATGTTGGAGTTAAAAGAAGTTTAAACTGGGAATGGATTTAAATTCAGTTCATTGCTTGGCCCAAAGGTCTCATTGCTTGCAGTGGTGGTGGTGCCTGGGGAAAGCAAAGTTTTGAGACCTCCCTTGGCGTGTGAATTCCAGCAATTGAGAACTCAGTTCAGTCTTACACCAAAGACCTAATTCTAAATATTAACCTTGTATGCACTAAATTAACCTGTGGTGTGCGTAGACCACCTTTTATGTAAACCCTGCTACCCATCGCCATGTGTGAATTGCTTACAGAGGAATTACTGCAGTCCTAGAGCAGCAGTGCAGCCCCTCCGTTGCCAAACCAATTTGCCCATAGTAGAAGCAAAAAGTTGGAATTAAATTTCAATAGTTTACAGGCTGCCCAGTGAGGTGGTGTGGTCTCCATCTTTGGAGACATTCAGACCCTGACTGGACATGTTCCTGTGCAACTGCTCTGGCTGACCCTGCTCTGGCAGAGGGTTGGACTGGATGATCTCCAGAGGTCCCTTCTGACCCAGATCATCCTGTGATTCTGTGATTGGGACTGTGGCTCTGCAGCCTCGTATACCGTACAGAGGTTTTCACATTTGGGCTGGTGATCGAACAGGTTGGTTCCTTATAAAGGAACTTTATTAAAAAAAAAACGAGTTCATTTGGAGAGAGACACAAGAATATGAGGAAAGTCTGTGCATCTGGGTAATCTGTTACTTCTCATTCATCAGCTTGGGATGACGGTAAAATCCGTGCCTATACACCAGAGACGGGACGGCTAATGTATACGATTAACTGTGCCCATAGCTTGGGAGTGACGGCAATCGCTGCTACAAGTGACTCTAAAAGCATCATTAGCGGAGGAGGTGAAGGGCAGGTAATTTTTGCTTAAAACCCCAGCCAAAAGAACAGCTCTGAGGTCCCGTCACGGGGCCTGTGAATTGCCTACAAGTGCTTAGTCAGAACAGGAGCTATTCTTAGCTCTCGCTTGAGCAAAGCCCAGAGTTTGAAAATATTATCTTTTGATAGATGCAAATCTCTTGCTCTCAGGGGGCAAGAAGTAAAACAATGCCCCGGATTCTTCTGGCGTGGCAGCCTTGGAAATCCTTCTAATGCACAATATGCTCTTAATCCTTGTGTTCATTTGTCTCTCCCTTGTATTTGGTTTATCTCCATTAGTCATTGTCTACAGGCCTCTGTCTAACTGCCCTATCACAGATTTTCTCTCTGTTACTGCTCTGGAAGTCTTAGTCCTGTCCAAACTGTCCTGTATGAATTCATTTAATAGCACAAAAGTTCACTTGATGTCACTGTAGTGTCTGTGGGGTCACTTCTTGATTTGCTGGGATGCTACTGTTTGCTTTAGGCGATGGTATCAATAGAAGACTTATAATCACCCAGTTTCTAATACAGTTATGGAAACATTCCAATACAGATAATAAATGAGAATCAGAACCTGTCCCGTAAGCAGAACCTGTGCAGTTCTGGTGTGGTGTTTGGCCGGATTGGGCGTGGACGTTTTTTTCAGGCAATGTAAAACAAACACTGTGCACTTTGGCTACTGCAGGCACTTTGTTGTGACCCTTTTCAGTCTGGAAAAGTGACACTCCTCTCCTAATCTTTAAGTAATTTAAACATGGGGGAGGCTTATCTATATTAAAAATAAATAGACCTGGAAGGCTCATGGTCAGCTTCTTGCCTTGCTTTGGGCTTTCTCTCTGCAGTATGGTGAGCCCTCAGAACCAGACATTTAATCGTGCGTGGATTCCTGGCTGTGAGTTAATGGCTCTGGGCTTTGTTTGTGTACCCTGATGCAAAGTTCTCAGTGTGCCAAGGCATGGGAAGCTTTGATGAGTGAGGAATTTAATTTGAGTCTCCCAAATCTCAGGGTAATGTCCTAATCGGTGACCCATCTTCCTGCATCATCCCACACCTCAGTGACGGCAGCTCTGCCTTGTCTCCCTGCACAGAGACATTAGAGACAATGAGCCACTTCAGCCCTTTACTAATGAAAGATCAGTTTTTGGATGATTAACGCTAGAGGATGCGGAAGAGGAAGGACCTAGATTCTGTGTCAAGCACACACACACCAGCGCTGGCTCTGGTTAGTTGATCTCTGAATTGAAAAGAGCTGGCTGAGAGAGAAATAAAGCTAAAGGTTGGTTAAGTAGAAATGAGAACTGCAGGGGAGCACTGGCAGTATTCATTCAGAACACAAAAAAGCACTTCTGAAATGCTAATAGTTCTGTCAAAGTCGGTCACCTGGAAGATGTGACTTTCAAGGGTGCTTCGGGGATCTGGATGCTCTGATCGTTTAGCAAGTGGGAATTGGGCATCCAGTTCCCACAGGTAACTCAGTGTCAGGCTTGGAGATGGGGGAAGGTGGTCAGCTGTGTCTAAATTTCTAAATTTTCACTAGGACTTGACCTTAGTGAAGTGTAAAAGCGAAAAGATACCGTAAAGTTTGGCACTAATGGGACGGTAAATGTAAATTGTGAAGGATCAAGCCTTCAAAGCAGAAAGATTTTTGCTGTTACCCCCACTGGGAAAAGAGGTGCTTTCAGGCCCATATTTCCCATCAAAGAATTAAAGAGCTAGTTTGTATTTACATTCTGGTGTTGCGTATAGCACAAATAGCAGGTACCTTTTTTATATTCCACTGCAGAAGCCATGCTCTTTGATCTTTAAAGCACCGTTGGAAATACGTCATGGACTAGATGCTTTTTTGCTGATTGAGACATGAGTAAATTGAAGCATGGGAGAGTGGAGACTTGGCATAAACAAGGTCTGGGTTAACGGTCAGGAGTTCCTGAACCAAAAGGATTACACTCTCAGGAATTTAGCTCAGTTTCATGAGTCAGCTGCAGGAATAACTCACATGAAAATAGGGACAAATCCATTGAGATTCAGTTCCTGTCTGTGTTATCCAGAAAAGGAAGAGTTCAGGAAAGCTGTAGGCATCCTCCTGAGCTGGGTCAGCGCTGGGTGGTAGAAGAGCAGATATTTGTTGCTGATTTTCAGGTGAGGATCTGGGAGATTGGTGAGAAGACTCAGAAACTGGTGGAAGTTCTGAAGGGGCACACGTCTGCTGTGTCCTGCATCAAGATTAAGGACAACGACCAAGAGTGTGTCACAACCAGCCTTGACAGAACATGCATCGTCTGGGATATTGTGTAAGGGGACGGATAAGTATTGCAAGGCACTTAAAGTGTGAGGAATGTCTCTGTTGGGTCACCGTGCCCTGTTTGGGCCACCACATAGTGAGGAGGAGAGAACAAAGAGCATTAGGAAACAAAAATTACTAGAAAAAACAATCAAGTCAGGAAATGTAGAACCTCCAATGCTGGAAACTTTTCAGAAAGGTTTCAGCAAACATTTGTCTCAGGTCATCAGAAGTGATCACCCCAACAGGCTTCGTGAAACCTTGAGCTCAAACCAATACCTGAAAATATCCAAATAGAAAGAGAGATCCGATGTACAACACAGGCAGGGATAGTTCAGGCAAATTTCCTTTTTTTGACCCTGTCCTGTTTTGGGGGTGTTTTGCAGGCGTTTTGTAAGAAAGACAATGTTTCTTGCCAACACATTGTTCAGATGTGTGTGTTACCACCCTGAAGTGTACCAGATAATCACCTCTGGATCGGACAGAAAGGTGAGCAAATCTGCAGGAATTCTGTTTGCCATAAATTCCAAAACATAACATGTGGCGCTCGGTACATGATGAAACTCCATATTCCACGTGATGAAACTCCAGTACCTCCACAGAAGTTGGTGCTAGAGGGCAGAACTGGAATCTGAGTGCTGTTTGTGCACAGCTGAGCTCTCCCCTCTGCTCTGCTCTCCAGGTTGCCTACTGGGAAGTGCTTGATGGTTCTCTCCTCCGAGAAGTGGAAGGGTCTGTGTCGGGTACCATCAACGGAATGGACATCACATCGGATGGGGCACACTTTGTTACAGGTGAGTGGAGGGATGAAACTAGAAAGAAGAGGTTGTATTAAGAGCAGGAAAAGGAAGGCGATGAACCAAGGATCTCAGTAAAGCAAGAAAAAAATAGGGCAAAGGAGGGGGTCAGCTAAAGGGGAAAAAAAATGAATCAGTGAAGAAAAATAGTTAGAAAAAGGCTGTGGTTCAGCCTTGGAAGATCATAGAATCATAGAATGGTTCAGGTTGAAAGGGACCTTAAAGACCATCCAGTCCCACCCCCTGCCCTGGGCAGAGATGCCTCCTACTCAATCAGGTTGCTCAAAGCCCTGTCCAACCTGGCCTTGAACCCCTCTAGGGATGGGGCAGCCACAGCTTCTCTGGGCAACCTGGGCCAGGGTCATCCTCACAGCAAAGAAATTCTTCCCCAGATCTCATCTCAATCTCCCCTCTTTCAGTATCAGACCCTTCCCCCTTGTCCTATGGCTCCCCTCCCTGATCAAGAGTCCCTCCCCATCTCTCCTGGAGCCCCTTTTAGGTATTGGAAAACCACTCTAAGGTCTCTTTGGAGCCTTCCCTTCTCCAGGCTGAACACCCCCAACTCTCTCAGCCTGTCCTCAGCACAGGCTATGTTCAGTTCAGATACTATGGTTCAGTCTTGCAAAGTGTAATGTAAAGGTAAAGGCGAGGTTCAGATGTCTCCAAGGGAAAAACACAGGGTTTGAACTTGGCCTGCTGCTCGTGGAGCTGAATGGTGCTCACTGTGCACTGGAAGGACCTGTTCCAGTGCCGTACTGCAGAATCCTGGCAGTCTCTGTCAGTTTGTACCTGGGAATGACTCCAGGCTCCATCCAGCCTCAGGCTCACATGTTCCCCACGACCGTGACAATCTCTCCTGGGAGACCAGCGCTCACAGAGACAAGCCATTGTGTGATGTAAAACAACCAAAGTTAAAACCCACAGGTTTGATGCCAGCACCAGTTCTTTTAGATTAACCTCTTAAAAGAATGTTGGTCATGAGCCTTTTGAAGGCCCTCGGTACCTTCTGCTGGCCAGAGCTCACAGTGACATGCTGGTGCAGGTCCTGAGCACTCTGCTGGATGCTCACTCTCTACTTCAGTTGAGAAGAAGTCATTTTTGCCGTAGTACCCAAGACAACATATCCCACTCATCCCAAATCAAATGAATTTTGCAACAGTACAGGTTGGGGGCTGACCTGCTGGAGAGCAGCTCTGAGGAAAAAGACCTGAGAGTCCTGGTGGACAAGAGGATGACCATGAGCCAACAAAGTGCTCTTGTGGCCAAGAAAGCCAATAGCATCCTGGGGTGCGTCAAGAAGAGTGTGGCCAGCAGGTGGAGGGAGGTCATCTTTCCCTGGATGATGTGCTCAGCTGTAGTGAGGCCACATCTGGAGTGCTGTGTCCAGTTCTGGGCTCCCCAATTCAAGGACAGGGATCTGCTGGAGAGGGTGCAGCAGAGGACCACAAAGATGATAAGGGGCCTGGAGCATCTCTCTGCTGAGGAAAGACTGAGGGACTTGGGTCTTTTTAGTCTGGAGAAGAGAAGGCTGAGCGGGCATCTGATCAACACCTGTAAATACTTCAAGGGTGGGTATCAAGAGGATGGGACCAGTCTTTTTTCAGTGGTGCCCAGTGAGAGGACAAGAGGTAATGGGCACAAACTTGTGCATAAAAAGTTCCATCTAAACATGAGGAGGAACTTCTTCACTTTGATGGTGGCAGAGTTCTGAAACAGGCTGCCCAGAGAAGTGGTGAGTCTCCATCTCTGGAGACATTCAGAACCCACCTGGACAAGTTCCTGTGCAGCCTGTTCTAGGGGAACCTGCTTTGGCAGTGCATATGGACTAGATGATCTCCAAAGGTCCCTTTGGTATTCTCAGGTATTCTGTGAATACCTGAGTATTCCCCTGCCCACGATCTGGGAACACAAAGCGGCAGAACTCTGTAATCGTTTGTTCTCCCTGATGCAGGTGGTGATGACCGTCTGGTGAAGCTGTGGGACTACAAGGAGGGTGCTGTGACTCACATTGGAGTGGGCCACAGTGGCAACATCACGCGTCTCAAGATCTGCCCTGATAAGAAGTACATCGTGAGTGTGAGTGCAGACGGTGCCATCCTGCTCTGGAAATATCCGGAATCCCACTAAGAGCTGGCACAGGCGCTGCTGCTTCCTCAGCCGTCCCCACAATCTTCTTCTCTTCCCACTCACCTTGTTTAAAAGCGTTTCTACTCTTAGAGGAGATACTATTTTTATTCTTTCTGCTATGCGTTTACCAAATCTTTCACATATCCTTTCTAGTAGTGAGTGACTAGGACTGATTTTTTATTTTTCAGTGTGGGTAAGCATTTTCTGTGCCTTATAGATGGGTGTGAAAGGATTCATCACTTCTGCAAATCATCTTGGCTGCTGTTACAACATTTGGGTGTTGTTGCTGCCACCTTTCCTGGCAGTCTCCTCACAGAGTCTGAGCTTGTGTGGCTGCTCATTTGCAGGCTCCCTCTTGCTTTCACTTGGGCTCTCCCTTCCATAGCCCTTTCTGTTCCTTCATTTAATGAATAACTTGTTGTGTAAATTCAGTCTCTTGTGTTCATTTCCATTTGTCTGGTCCTGATTAAGGAAAAAGCCCACAGCTCCAACTCGGGCATTTAACTGGGAAGATCTTTTAAGTGAAGCTTTTAAATCGCTGTTCTCAAAGGAATACAAGGACGTTGGGGTTTCTTCGTTTGCGGTGTCCAATTTAAAACTCTCTGCTGGGGCTTGGTTTTCGAGAGTGAGAGTGCAGTTGTTTCTAAAAACGCCTGGCTCTTTCCAACCAGACATGCTCAGATTCCTGCTTCTTGGCCTGATTTTTCAAAAAGGCTCCAAATTTGCATGAAATATAGATTTTGTCTGAGAATGAGGACCTGGTATCATGTCTGCTGTTAAAACCAACAGCTCTCAAGATGCTGTTTGTTTAAAGATCAGTGTAGGCAGCCAGGCTGTGAAGTGATGCGAGTGAAGTAAATATTTCTTTTGCAGGCACTGAAGGCCTGTGAGAATTCCATTGTGAAGTTAAAAAGGTAGCAAAACGTTTCATTCCTTTATGTTAAGACTTACAGATGTTTTAGTTAATGAAGATGATGATTTAATGGTAGTGTTGGATTGATGCTGTCATGCTTGCACTGATAGTATTAGCTGTTCTGGTAGGCCATGGGGGATGGCAATTTAAAGGTATAATTCATTATTATTCTTTATATGCCACTGAAAACGTTCACTGCTCATCGCACAGTAAGGGTGGATCTTTCTTGGAGGGTGTTTGTGCATATTTGTTGTCCGTCAAACACCACATGACTCCTCTTCCTTCTAGGTGAAATATCTCTGCTCTTATTAACGAAGTCTTGAACGAAGGAATGAAGTCATTCCTTGCTTTTTTTCTCTGGAGTCAAAACTCGATGCTACACAGCGATAAACACTCCAGCAGGTTTTACAAGCTCCGCAGCAACACCTGCGGTGGTTTGGAAGGCAGGATCCCACCGCTGGAATGTGGGATGGAGAGGCAAAACATATGTGCTTGTGCCAGGGAAAGGAAAACAGAAGTGGAGACTGTGGGAGCAACCCAGGCCGTCCTGAAGACCCGTCTCACCACCACCTCCCTGTGTTCTACAAACTGCTGGATTGCTGAGAGGCTGATAATTTCCCAGCAGAGTCCCATGTCAGCAAAGCAATTCCCATCAGACAGCATCAAACCTGTCATTACAGGTGGGAGGAGAATCTGTGTTCCCACTGGGAACAAAGTCCTGTTTGGGTGTGATACAAGGACCAAATATCCCTCCTCGCTCCTCCTGCACAAGGGGGTTCCTCACAGCTCAGGGTCAGCAGAGTGAGCCAGGCTGTCCCAACTGACCGGGCCACATTACCCACTGGCTCTGTGGAGGACAGGAGCTGGCACGCTAAGAGTAAATGATGGTGACCCACACTTTCTGTTGGTGACAGCCAGCCAGGAGGCTCTGGCATGTGTCTGTGACCTTACATATGTGAAAACTGGGAGTGTAGTGTCTTTGGAGAAGTTCTGTCCTGCAAATCTTTCTTTCCAGTGGGAAGTGGCATCATTTTATCCAAACCAGCCCAAATTTTAAGCTTGGACATTGGCTGAACTGGTTTGCTCCAGCATAGCAAGCCGATGTAGGTGACTGCCCAGGGTGGTGGCTGGTACCCTGTAGCAGCAGCATCTCCCCGCTGTGCTCCATTATCCCCCAGCCTGGTGTCCCCACACAGAGCTGTGCCATCCTGTCATAGAATCATAGCATCACAGAATGGTTCAGCTTGGAAGGGACCTCAAAGACCATCCAGTCCCACCCTCTGCCCTGGGCAGGGACATCTTCCACTGGACCAGGTTGCTCCAAGCCCCCTCCAACCTGGCCTTGAACCCCATCAGGCGTGGGGCAGCCACAGCTTCTCTGGGCAACGTCACAGTAAAGAAGTTCTGCTCCAGAGCTCATCTCAATCTCTTTCAGTGTCAAACCTTTCCCCCTCCTCCTATGACTCCCCTCCCTGATCAAGAGTCCCATCTCATCTCTCCTGGAGCTCATTCAGGGACTGAAAGGGGCTCTAAGTTCTCCCTGGAACCTTCTCCAGGCTGAACTCTCAAAACTCTCTCAGCCTGTCCTCACAGCAGAGGGGCTCCAGCCTTCCCAGCATCTCTGTGGCCTCCTTTGGCCCTGCTCAAAGAGGTCCATGTCTTTCTGATGTTGGTGGCCCCAGAGATGGAGGCAGCACTGGGAGGGTTCTCCCCAGAGTTGGGCAGATTTCCCCCCCTCGCCCTGCTGGCCAAGCTGCTGAGGATGCAGCCCAGCTTTCTTACCAAGAAGGTGATCTCATCTTCCCAAGTGCTGCCCTCCTTCCTAGCACAAGCTCCCAGCACATCTCACACCAGTGCTCGGAGCTGTACATGGTCCTCACTGACACGGCCACATCCCCGGGGAGCCCCTGGAGCTTTATGAACGGCTGTGACCTGCATGAATGTCACTGTCCAGGCTGAGGATGCCCATGAGGAATAGCAGTGGCTGTGATCCTGTTGAAATCCTGGCTGGGCACAGGGTCCGTACCCTGCCCCATGGGGTCTGGGTTGTGTGATCTCCCCTGGGAGAGGGGGAACCTGCTGCAGCCCTTTACAACCTCCAGAACCTTCAGCTTCCTCATCCACCTGGATGTGCTGTCCCTACCCACTGACCCTTAGCAGGGCTCCTGGAGAGCCATTTAACATCAGACCTGAACCACCTCCCCGTCCTTCCACACCAACAGACCCCCACTGCCATAAAGCTGGGTTTCTGCTGGTGCTCCCTGCTCTGCCCTGAGCAGAGGGTTCCTGCCTCCCAGCACCAAACTGGTGCTTTCCCAATCCCCCCAGGTTCCTGGCTGAGCAAATGTGGAGCTGAACGTCCTCTGCAAGCTGGTTTTGATTACCCTGGAGATACTCATGGTGTGAGGCCAGTTCCCAGCTGAATCCCCTGTGCTTGCCCAGCCTGGGAGAGTCCAGGGCGGTTTCTTCAGCACAAACCCTGTTTGTGACTCGTGTATTGGGGCTGGGTCCCCCTTCCCATCCCCAGTTCCAGCTCCTTCTGCAGAGATTGCATCACCTTGCTTTAGAGGAGGCAACGGGTGAAAACAGCCTGGAGAAATCTGCTCCGTGAAGCAACCAAAATCATATACATGCTTTAAAAACAAAGTAATATTGCTTCAGACAACGTGCAGCTCGGGGTGAGCCGCCGGCCGGCCGTGTTCAAAACCGATGGAGCATGTTCATCGCGGTCCATCAGCATGAGGAGAAATCCCTGGAAAAGCAGCATTTACCTGCCTCGGTGCTGCTCTTCCTCAAACACACTCCAAAAAAAAATGCAGGGCCCATACATCTTTAATAGGGGTGCTAAATAACTTAGTTTGCTATCTATAATTTAATTAGAGTTGCAGAGGGTGAATAAGGAGGTGTCTTCTGCAGGAGGAAGCTTTCTCCTTCTGCTGTGAGCCGTAAGAGCAGATGTCACCATTAGATGGGGGGTAGTTGGTGGTTCTGTAGTCACACCCCCCGATAACGGTGCCACCAGATGATGAGCCCCATTTCACCAGCAGAGCAGCACTGGGAATGTCCTGGGGACTTAAAGAATCTCTTAAAAATAACCATCTCGGGCTTTGAACACCCTCGTTTGCACCAAGAAAGTGTTTGCCATTACAAAGTCTGCCAAGCCCTGCACCAACATTGTCCACCACCCCAGTCTGCCCAGCGCTCGGGCAGGGTGAAGGCAGGGAGATGGGCAGAGGTACGGGCAGGGAGATAGGCAGTGTAATGGGCAGGGGTGCAGGCAGGGCGATGGGCAGTATTCAGGCAGGGATGCAGGCAGGGTGACGGGCAGAGTGCAGACAGGGAGATGGGCAGGGGTGAAGGCATATGCAGGCAGAGGTGCAGGCAGGGTGATGGGCAGGGTACACACAGGGAGATGGGTGGGAAGACGGCCAAGAGTGTAGGCAGGAAGATGGGCAGGGGTGCAGACAGGGTGCAGGCAAGGATGCAGGCAGGGGTACAGGCAGGGAGATGAACAGGGTGTGGGCNTGCAGGCAGGGAGACGGGCAGGGTGCAGGCAGGGTATGGGCAGGGTGAAGGCAGGGGTGCAGGCAGGGAGGCGGCAGCAGCTGCCCCATGCTGGCTGTCCCAGCCCCGCTTGCCCCCCCCCAGGCTGAGCCAGCCCTGCCCGCGGGGTGCGAGCCCCGGCAGCGGGACAGGGTGTTGAAAGGCCGTTTCCACTCCAGCGCACAGATGTTCCCAGCCCGTGCCAAGAGAGCGGGAGAGGTTTCAATAAAGCAAACATTGTCCTGGGGCCGAGCCCAGCGGGCCACAAAGATTTTTCCTTTTTTTTTTTTTTTAATGATTTCTGTGATATGGCAGCACGAAAATGGATTTCTGCAGGGCCCGAATCAGCTCAGGTCTATTCAGGATATTTTTCATGCGTTCATCCAAATATCCAAGTGCCTCCCTGGGGCAGAGGCTCTTGCCCAGCCAGAGGAGACATTTCTAATGCTCTCCTGGCACCTCATCTCTCTACCCAAACCCCAACTGCCCGTGTTGTCCTATTCACCCCACCAGCCTGGTGTCCAAGGCACTGGGACAGTTCATGCTGGAACAACAAGGAATTTTCCATAATAACAAGCAGGCATTTCCCGTTCCCCCCC
>VZRU01018102.1:253576-282500 GCA_013398155.1 Pedionomus torquatus | reverse complement strand
AGCAAAAACCATGCACACAAGCAAAGCAAAACAAGGAATTCATAGAACCATAGAATCATTCAGGTTGGAAAAGACCCTTGGGGTCATCGAGTCCAACCATCAGCCTCACTCTACAAAGTTCTCCCCTACACCATGTCCCCCAACACCACATCTAAATTACTCTTAAACACATTCAGGGGTGGTGACTTGACCACCTCCCTGGGCAGCCTACTCCAGTGTCTGGCCACTCTTTCTGTGAAAAAATTCCTTCCTAATGTTCAGCTTAAACCTGCCTTGTTACAGCTTGAAGCCATCCCCTCTCATTCTATCACTAATTACCTGTGAGAAGAGACCAGCACCAACCTCTCTACAATGTCCTGCTTCCCATGGACAGGCCATTCCCATGTGTTCAGCCATCTCCAGGAAATCAGGGCTCCATCACACATAACCGTTACTTAGGAAGAGAAACACCATGACTCCAAACATTCTCCTCTTCTTTTTTCTTCCCCTGGCTTTATTTACCGAGCATCACATCAAATGGTTTGGAATATCCCTCTGGTCAGTTGGGACCAGCTGTCCTGGCTGTGTCACCTTCCCGACTTCTTGTGCACCCCCAGCCTGCTCACTGGTGGGGTGGGGTGAGGAGGAGAAAAGGCCTTGACTCTGTGTAAACACTGCTCAGCAATAACAAAAACATCCCTTATATTATCAACCCTGTTTCCAGCACAAATCCAAAACATAGCCCCATACTAGTGACTAGGAAGAAAATTAACTCTGTCCCAGCCAAAATTAGCACAGCCGTGCCTAGCTGTAGCACTAGAAAAAGAATCAAAAGGAGCAAAGGCCTTAAAAAGTAAAAGAGAGTCACTATGCCTAGAAGGAAGGCTAGAGATTGTCAACATGGATCAGACTTTAGGGCTAGGGATATAAGAGGGATAAAGCCTAGAGCTCCAGCTGGCACAAATCAGCTAGCATGGAAAAGGCTGGAATGAACAGTGAAAAATCTTACCCCCCCTGCTAAATTTTTCATCTCAACCACAGCTGAGTGCTTTATCTTTGGAGCAGCTTAGGGCTACAGCACGGACACTTACTAGTCTTGTCGCTCCAGCTGGCATGGAGTTGTTAAGGCGCTGCCAAAAAAAAGAAGAGGCTGCAAAGAGCTTTCTCCCTTCACAACTTCTTTTTCTTGGCCATGGCTTGGTCCCTTTGGCAAATGCTCAGCTCACACACAGGGTTTAGGGTTAGGTTTGGGAGAACGTCAAAGCCTACAGCCCCATGGCTCTGAGGGAGGGACTGGCTTCATTAGGATTTTGCCTCTGAAAACTTCATCATTACTGTGGCATGTGCTATTTTGTGATAGTCCAGCCACGGCCAGTGTTTAGGGTTAGGAGAGGGAAAAATCCTCCAACTCCACTTGTGTTGTGGCTGAAAAGGGAGGCTGCAAAAATATTTCTCTGCTGACAGCTTCTCGATTTCTGCTATAGCTTGTGGTCCTTAGAAAAGGGCTTAGCCTGTTCTTACGGTTTGGGTTGGGAGAGGAACAAAGCTTAGAGCTTCCATCTGCTTGGGGCTGTCAAAAGAAAGAGCAGGCTGCAAAAAGTCTTCACTAGGACCTTCTTCATCTGGGCTAATGGCTTAGTGTCCTTGGTTAAGACTCAGTCAAGTTCATTTGTCAAGTGATGTCAGTAGATGTTTTTCTCTCTAAGTCATCAGGAGTTGGATCAGGCCTTTTTGTTGCATTTTCCTCCACAGAGTTCAAAGTAAACCTTATTTAGATCTTATGTAGAAGTCCTTTGATATAAAACCACCACCCAAATGTCACAAACTTGGCTGTACCCAGTTACTGCTCACAGTGCTCCAAAGGAGAAATATGTAATTGATGTGATGCAGACACCATATATAACTCCATGAGACTGATGCTTCTTGGATGCGCAAACTAGAGGATACAATCTTCGGACAAATCCATCATCATGAGCAGATTCTGGTCATAACTTCTTACTTGCAAGCCTGTTGACGTTTTTACTGAAGTAGCACCACATAAGTCCCTCTTGGGACATGGGCAATTCACACAGTATTGCCATAACAACTGAGCTCTTTAGCGGGCAGTCATACATACAAGGAGGTTCAGCGAAACAGTAGGTGTGCCTGGGCAGATCAGGAACATTTCTAGCCTTCAGTTTTTCTTTTACCCAACAGAATCAGCGGGAGGGTTCACTAGCCCCAAAACCTGAAGAATACCTGCTAAATGTGTTCTTCAACCAAGGAGTGCAAGGAAGTAAAGGAATGTTATACTTTTACAACCTGGCTCTACTAAGAAGGTAAGGGCAGGGCGCACTTTGAGGGGCTGCAATTTGATTACAGCAAGAAATCCAAAAAAACGCTTGAAGCTAAACAAATTCTTCCTAGCAGAAAAAAATTGGAATGAAGAAGAATAATTGGAAGGGTGGAATTATGAGGAAAGGAATCAGTGGGGAAGAGAAGGCCAAGGGCCCCTGTTAAGGTGATAGGATAGTGATTAGAGTGGGTGTGAGATACAGGAGACCCTTCAGTCTGGCATCTCCTTCTCTGGAAATAATCAAAACCCACCTGGATGCGTTCCTGTCCAACCTGCTCTAGGTGAACCTGCTTTGGCAGAGGGGTTGGACTAGATGATCTCTGAAGGTCTCTTCCAACCCCTACCATCCTGTGATTCTGAGTTATTTGTCATGTACATCGGCAGCAGCCAAGGGGCCAAGGAGCTAATGGGCAACGGGTCAGGAGTGTGAATGGTCTAGCGGGGTGAGGAAGGATGCTCATATACTGGCACTCATGCCTGGCACTTACCTGAGGCAGGATGGAGGCAGAAACAGACTTGACATCTCACGTAGGTTTGCATGTGTTGAAGCCACCAGCTAATAGGCGTGCCTAGGTATGAGGAAAAAATGTGACTCATAGAAAACACCATGGAAAAACATTCACCCTCATGTAGCATTTCATGGATCACAATCTCCAGGACACCACCACCACCTGTGCCTGCCACTGACAATTTGCACAGCATGGGTCACCAATGGTGCAAATGTTGTGGGTGGCTTCGCGTGACCAGTCAACCTGTGTTCAGACAAATGTGTTCATGGAGCAACAAGACTCAGGAACAGCCTGCCGTGCTGCCCAGCTGCCACATCAAACACCCAGCAAAACTGCTCTCATGGATAAAGCCAAACTGTCACAGGTAATTCTCGGCAGCTACACCCACTTTTGGAGGTCAGAGAGAGCAATGCAAGGATTTGTAATCTCAATTTGGTATTTCCTGGTTTGCCACTCTGAGCTTGGTGTTCTGGAAAGGTGTTTGTACTCAGCACTAACAAAGGCTGGGGCCGGCAGAGGCAGGGGGGTGCAGAGGTCGCCTTGTAGTTTGTTTGAAAATGGAGTTTAGCACCCGGTGAGATGTGCTAGCAGGTCCCATCACGTGCTTGCACCTGCACACAGTTAAACGGCTTGTTGGATCAAGGCCACAAGGAAAACACTTGCTGGGTCAGAAGAGAAGGACAAAAAATACAAGACCAAAACCACGCACTTGGCACTAGTATCAGGCACCTATTTTGGTGCCACAAAGACCCCAGCTCTTCCCAAAAGCATACAGGGCTCAAGCATAACCTGCTTCAGGTCACGCTGCAATCTCAGCCACGTTACAGGTCTGCAAGCACCAGACCAAACGTCACTTTTCAGAAGCACATATACAAAGCTAACATGAACTGAAAGTCACTTGTTTATGCCCTCGCTCAAAAACATGACACTGAAATCCTCTTCAGAACTGGCCCTGCAAAAAATCAAGCAAACTTAATAGCTCATATCAAAGTTGGCCTCACTTCAGGAAAATTTCTGTTGCCTTTGTAAACACAGCTGAATCTCCATTTTTCTCCTTCCTATTGGCAACACACTTCACTTGCTAAATAAAGATATCTAAACAATCTCTCTTTGTACAATAATTTTTATGCTTCCCCCATCAGTCTCTTTCAGTCAGCTGCCCCTACTCTGTGCAGCACAGTGCAAAGCAGTATTCAGAGTATGCATTAGAAATGTTTGGGGTTTTGGTCAAGATGCTAACAGGAAAAAACTAAGTTTTCTGGGTGTAAGTGCAGGATGAGAGAAAGCCTCTCTTTCATCATGTCTCTATGAGACGAAGTCCTGCTACTCTTTCAAAAATATAATTTTTCTGGACAGAACTAATAGTACAAATTTTCTCCAGCATAAAATCTAGTATTCAGAATCCAGCAAAAATCTTTTCCACCTGTAAAATATCTCATTTCTCTATTTTATATCCTAAAATAATTCTTGCTCAAAACCATCAGTTATTTCTACACTTACAGAATTCACAGAGTTGTAGGGGTGAGAATGGACCTTCGGAGATAATCTAGCCCAACCCCCCAGCCAAAGCAGGTTGGTAATGTAATTTTACTACAGCATCACAGATTATTTTATAATGAAATCACTTTTATTTTTGCCTCCCCTTGGAACTTCCTATAACTAATTTCCATTTGTTCTCACCCCCAGTGGGGAGTTACCCTGGGCAGAAACATCTGCTCAAGGAGACCTGGAAACTGATAGCTTTTTCTCTCCAGTCATTTTAGACCTTATGCCAGTAAGCAAAAATCACTGTTTAGCAGACTACCACTGACTTTAACAGGCTTTTTGAGTTGAGAGCAATCCCAGCAGCGGTTACTCAAAAATATCTGACACAATTTGCCGGCTTCTCCAGTGACCCAACAGCCATCGACAGTGCCCAACGGAGTAGCAAACCTCCCCTTGCTTCTAGCCACAAACAGCAGCATTGCTGCACTCAGCCGGAATTTCTGCCAGATATTAATCCTAAAAAGCAAGAGCAGCATTAGCTTTGAATGCAGGTGGGTTAGGCCAGACTCTCAATGTGCTTCAGCCTTAGTCTAGTGATTTCCCATGTGTCAATCCCCCCGCAGATTGTTTTCTAGAGAACATCCTTAGGTGAGGAGAAACCCCTGTGAAACAAATTGTTATGCTGCTGGTGTAGCCCAGTCCCTATTAAAATAAAATGTGGGATGATGATGAGAGGGTACACAGATTACTATGTCAAGAGGGAAGAAAACTGTGTGCTTATCAGTGGTGTCATCTGAACAGCAGCATGGGCTCTGTAACTGATACATGACATTTTAAGCACGCGTGAGTCCTTCTCACATGCTGCAGGGAAAAAGCAGCTCCTCTGAGACTTGGGAATAAGGATTTACTTGCCTTCCTATGCCTCGGCTTACGAGTGTGCTCCATTAATTTGGTTTTAAATGACTCTGAAGACAGTGTGCAGCTACCATCTAATCTACTTAAATAAATGATTTGGGTAAAAAAAAAAAAAAAAAAAAAAAAAAAAAAAAGCANAAAAAAAAAAAAAAAAAAAAAAGAAGCTGTTGTCATTTCCATCTGAGAGTGAGTGCTTCTCGCTTCCCCAGCTGCACAGGCAGACCTTTGTTCAATAACCTTTACATGCATCTTCAGCAACCGGCACAGAGTGACAGATTGTGCCTGGCAGAGAGAAAATGGGTGTGGAGAGCATCCCACTGGTGTGCTGACGAGCTCTGTGGCTAACCACAGTTGGGATGGGGGGCAGAGAAACCGAGAAACCTGTTTGAGCTGCCAGATTTCCTTAAAGGAGATGGTTTTCCCTACTGTCCCCAGTTCGGGAGCCAGTTTTGGCCACTTGCAAATGTGCCCTGTTGCCAGTCGTTACCCAACCGTTGTAACACAGCCCATGCCTCAATCATTGAGAAAAAGGGGAGAGAGAAGAGCTGCCTATGGAGGAACATTGATTTTTAGATGTCATTTTGTTTCAGAGCAATACTCTATCAAAAGAGATTGAAACAGCTCCTATTAGGCTTCTGGAAAAGAAACCTCCCTGGGGTTCTGATAGCGACAGGCACAGGCAAGGGTGATTCACCCTGGCGCTGCATGTGGTCCCCATGTGAGGGCAGCCCGCACCAGCTCCCACCTGGGACCAGTGTGAGATGGGGATCCAGCCCATCTCACACCTTCAGATTGGTACAGACCCTCATGGAAAAGGCTCGTCCCACAGGCTGAGTTTGGGATGAGCCATTTCTCAGGGTCCTGCACAGAAGAGACAGCTGTGGTCTGTCTCTGGCCCTGCACACAGAAGTCTCAATCCATATGCTTAGGCACATGCCATTGTCCCCATGTTTCAACAGAGAAGACAGCGAGCATCAGGATAGAGGGAGATGAAAGGTCTGCCTGATTTTTGTATTATGCTCAGCTTCAAAGAGGCATCAGAAAGACTTTTTTTCTCCATGAGATGACAGAACAAGTCTAGAAATAAGCACTGTTTTTGGCTCCATCTGCACCCACATCACTGGAAATTATTCTGAACTACAAACGTACCGAGGGCACCTTGTGCTTGTAGAGAAGCAGCACCACCCATGGAGTGATTCAAAGAATAAAGTTTGGTTTAGTCTCTGAGTTGCACTCAGAACTTAAATAGCCTCTCTGGTAAGATCCAAGCTTTTAGCTTTTTATTTATTTAAATGCAAATGGTAAAAAAGTTGCATAAAATGCACAAGACTTCAGAATTAGACAGCGGAGATTTTTCTCAGCAACCATGTTATTGGTGCTCAGGAGATCCAGAAAGTGGGAAACTTGCTATCAACAGGGGTAAAGCGGCAGGCTTTAATAACCAGCAAATGAAGACCATGGTGGAAGAGCAGCAACACCACCGAGTTATTTCAGTCAGCTGCATAACACCAGCAGCATAGAAGTTCATGCTGGTACTGAAAACACAGTTGCTAACTTTCCCTACTGGCATGAAGGTTTCTTCGGAGCAGATCAGAGGTGCTGAAGTGCAATTAAACTGGCAATTTAATTCTGCTCCTGTGCAGCACCTGTTTTACAAACAGGCAGCATCTACATCTGGAACTGTCAATTCAAACCTTTTTGTTTACTTCAGAACTCAGAGCATGAAATTTTATAAAGAAAGGGAGGGAAAGGAGTGTAAAAATGGCACAAGCAATGCCTAACATTACAAACACGTATATGAAAAATTATAATAAGAATGATGCAATCACAATGCTGATTTCACACAGAAGTAGAATTGTTCCAGAAAGATACCCTTTTTTGGTCATTTTTCTGGCTCTTCTAGTCGCATTAGACATGCAATGTGCATGCATTTGCTTTTTCAGGCAAACACATGGGAAACAATGAAGCAATCTCATCCCTGGCAGGTGCTGAGTGCCTATTTAACAGGTTTTACTAAACTTCTCAAGTCAGCCTTTCAGCTGAGCCAGAAGAGAAAACATGGTAAAGTCCAGGTTCATGAAATTTGACTGACAGAATCATAGAATGGTTAGAGTTGGAAGGGACCTTCAAGATCATCGAGTTCCAACCCCCCTGCCATGGGCAGGGACACCTCCCACTACACCAGGGTGCTCAAAGCCACATCCAGCCTGGCCTTTAACACCTCCAGGGATGGGGCATCCACAACGTCTCTGGGCAACCTCTTCCCATGTCTCACTACCCTCACACTAAGAATTTCTTCCTAACATCTAATCTTGATCTCCTCTCTTTCAGTTTAAAACTGCTACCCCTCATCCTATCACTACACTCCCTGAGTCCTTCCTCAGCTCTCCTGTAGGCANAACAGAGAAGACAGCGAGCATCAGGATAGAGGGAGATGAAAGGTCTGCCTGATTTTTGTATTATGCTCAGCTTCAAAGAGGCATCAGAAAGACTTTTTTTCTCCATGAGATGACAGAACAAGTCTCATCTTTGGTGCTCACTATTCACCTCTCCTCTCAGCCAGGGCAGGGGCAATATGGAGCACTGGCAACCATCTGCTTCGGTGAAAAGCCCTGGAAATTCCTCCAGTTCTCCCCATGGCCTCTGGTTCTCCCCATGGCTCAGAAAACTTAGGGCATGCAGAGCGAGACATGCTTTCACAACACCATGAGAAAAGGCTGTTTAGCTTCATTGTTGGTTAAAGTTTTAAAGGCTTTAGAGCAGGATGAGAGACAGAGGGATTGAAGCCAAGTTTGCAGCCTGGGGAGAAGTTGGAATTAGGGACAGGAGGGAAGAAGATCCCAGGCTTCCCAAAGCATCTCAGGAAGATGTATGTGACTGAAAGATGTATGGTGCTCTCAGCTGAGCAAGCACCACATGGCATCCCTGACGCTAGCCAGCACCCAAAATTGTTGGTATTTATCTGCTCAGCCAATGCTTGCGTTAGCTTTCTCAGTGCTGACTGCTGCAACAATCCAGTACCAAAAGACTCCACTGCTGTGTTGTACATCTTAAATTATACATATGGTGCCCTGCCATAGGAGAAGAGCGAAGTGATTTATTTCTGGGTGAACAGAAAGCGTCCCCTTTGTCTCAAACCAGTAGTAATTACTGTTTTTTTTTTTAATGGGCCACATTCCAATGCTAGCCTTAATCACAGCAGAAGTTACTAGAACAGAGACTATTTGTGGAGTAAGGGATTTCTCAGCAAGTATCAGGGTGTTGGTTTTCAGCCCTGAAGCATCTACATCAAATACCACATCTTTAATTATTTCAATTTATCTTTAATCAGAAGATGTGTAACTGCAATGCCTGCCTTTCTCTTTGCTGATAGCTGCTCCCTTAGATACACAGAAAAGCAATTAATTAGTGCAAATTTTAGAACAGAAATAGCTATGCAGATATCTGTGAAGATGCTAAAAATGTCAGGAGAAAAGCAAGATAAATGTCAATGTTATTAAAAATAAATGTCTACTTAATGCAACATTTACCTAAAAGTTTGCCAGGAAAACAGTAAATACAGAATTTACATCCTGATGTAGCACAATTACATACAGAGACTCAAAGGGTAAACTCCACCCCCGTGCTGAAAGGCAGCCTGAGATGAAAATCTCATTCCAAGCCTTGATATCATCTGTGCTAGCCCTCTGCACAAAAGTGGATTTTATCCAACATACAGTGACTTTGTAAACAACCCACTTCCTTTTACCAAGACCGAGTTCAGTTTTCTAACGTTTCCTTCCACATCCAGAATGGTGCCTTATCAAAACCCACACCCTGGCAGAGCGTTGGGATTTATACTCCCTTTTCCATTGGTCGGGGCCTCTCAGTTGTGGCTCTGCAGGACTGAAACTTCGGGCCCCTGCAAGACCTGCTGCCTTCACCTCTAAATATAAGCCCCTGTACCAGGCAAATAATAAATGAGCGTTTCTTACATTATCAAATAATGCAGGTGGCTCTTCCAGCGAGCCGACTTATTCATCACCTCAGCAGTCACCAGTCTGCACAGACATCTGCAAACATTATCAGTAACGATTTTATGTATTCTAGCAAGCTACTGATGCAAGTGTTAAATAGCAAAAGGCCAGCAAGCGATCCCCAAGGAACCCCGCTATACACACACCGGCTCGGAGGTGATTCCCTCCATTCATCTCCATTTGGAGATCTGTCAGTGTCAAAACCATTTTCTGTCGGACATTGTTCATTTCTGTCTCTGGATCAAGATGTGAATGAGGCCCACTCAGAAGATTACTGCATCTTTTATCAGGCAAGCTTGTAATCTTGGCAAAGTAAAATACATCAAGCTGATTTGACAAGATCTGTTTTCCTTAGGTTCAGGTAGATAGATGCTAACAAAGTGGTCCTCCCTTAATGTGTTATTAAAGTAGTCCTATTTCAGTTGTTCCATTATTTTGCCTTGGATCAATGTCAAGCTGACAGACCCACACTTACCATCCGCACTACTTTCCTAACATGTTAAGAATATGTTTTTTTCCACTCACTGCTTAAAAAGCAACATAGAGAGGTCAACAGAGCTCCTCTCTCAAGGTGTTTAAAAATTTTTGGATAGGAATTTCTTGGATTTAATGATTCTAAAATGTTCGGACTCAGCAGCTGTCCTGTGTAACCTCCTCTAGCTGCTGTCGCAATGGAAAATACTTCAATTTCATTTTTTGTGGTAGAGCTGCATCCTCTGTTTGCTAGGCCATGCAAAACCCTCTGCATTAGCACTGGCTCAAACACCAGTCTCAACAGAAACCATTAAAAGAGAGCCAGTCTCCACATCAAACATTCAAAGCTTCGGCCGGAAAAACTCCTGGATGCTGGTTTCAGCTCTGCACAAGCTCATCCTCTCAGCTCTCTGAGAACAACTTATTTTCTAGATCAAGTTTAAGCATTTCTGCCTGAGCTCTACCAATTTCTTTGACGCTTCTGTGGTGGACTAGGAGGGAGTATGGGAGCTTCACGCCAAAGAGTAAAACTTCTTCCAAATCAGAATAAAAGAAAAGGTTTTTTTTTACTTAATGTGGGTTATGAACGAGACCTTGGATCACTTCTTAATTTGACCAGACTGATTTATTTCCCCCAAAAAGCTGTGCTGGAAGTGATCACCCTAACATCAGGGCAACACTCAACTTCATAGACATCACGAGATCAGTGACAGGAAACATCAAACATCCTCGCATGCACTGGCAGCTCCTAAACCTGCAGGGGTTGGGCTGTCTGACAGGGAGAAAGCTGGGACCTTGACAACGTTCAGACTAATAAGCACATGCTTGACTAAGATTTGAGCAGCAGCTGTAATTGCCATCTGCATTATTTGCCTCTGCCATACACAAACAGTCACAGGGCGACATTTCTGGAATATTCAAGGAGGAAATTCAAGATGTTAATATGTGCCTCTTCCGCACAAGCTGGGGGTCAGGGTACACAACTCAAATTATTCTGTTTGGTTTTTTTTTCCAACACCATTTACCTCACTGCTAAATCAATATAATGCTGCAGGTTGATCTTCTGCGAAGTTCTGAGCGAGCTGCAAAAACTCATCTTCCTTGTGGAGAGCAGGAGGAGATATTTGCAGACCGTCAGGATTGCATTTGCATAGCCTAGATATTATCAGCTAATATAGAAATATAATACTCATCTTAGTATCCCAGTAATATCTAGCCTATCCAAATTTCCTGTTGTTTCTTTCAGGAGAAGGCACGTCAGAACAGCTGTGGCAGCAAATACACCCTTCAACAACAAGCTGGAGACGGTCCTGCTCCTGCACTCACAACACTGGATTTTTTGTGGATTGGCCCCCATTAGATGCTCGTTAGCAATCCTTCCCTTTGCACTGCTTCAGCTCACTCCAGCTGCTCGATGCACAAGAACAGCCACGGTGTACAGCCAGACAGAATTGAGTGAACAGCGTCGTTCTGCTTAAGAAGTTTGCATCGTCAGAGATGCGGCTCTTCATCCCTCTCAGAGAAAACCCACCCACTCCCCCATAAAATTTTAAAAAGCCATTGCAGAATTTACTGGAACTGCTTCCAACGACAGCAACCACGCTGCTGTCAGTATGAAAGATGAAACTGCAACGTAACAAGGAATGAATGCCCTCTTCTATGTAAAAACCTAGTCCTAGAAAGCTACTAAAAACGTTTGGAAACAACAGCTCTTTCATTTGGCCGTAATACTGCCCTCCTGTTCAAGCCAGTTCACTAAATAAGACAACCCCCTTATCATTAAAAATGATCTCATTGAAAAGCAGCTTCTAGGAAGTCTTCTTGCATAGGAGGCTTTAACCACCAGCCCTGGATGCAGCCTGATGAGCAGCGGTGTTTGCTCAGCACATTCTGGTGGTTTTGGAGACAAAGCCAGCATTCCCAAGGCTCGAGATAATCGAGCAGATGAAGTCATGTACTCTAGATGCTCCAGAAAGAGAAAGGGATTTTGTAAGTGGGTTGGAGGGTGGGATGGGGGACCACATTTAGCATTACCAGACAGAAAAGGAGAGGGAAATAATGTTCCCCTTCTAATGATTCTCCACATGAATGACACGCTGGCATTACCAATAAAATAGTATTTGAAGGGATGAACCATTTAAGCCCTGGAGAAGTCAGACTCACAGACAGCCCAACTAAACACACGCACTACGACGGAGCATCTAGGTCTATGTGTTCTCCCTAAGGACAAAGATCTCAAGAGGCTCAATTAAGCCTCACCTCTTTATCATCCCCATCTCTTTTGAGGCAGGTACTGCTAATACCAGTCAAGAACACACAGAAATAAAAGGTGAATCACATGCTTCCAACAAACCCTTCCATTTTGGAGCCTTGCCTGCTTAGGGAGCAGGCAAGGGCAGAGGAGGAACACAGAGCAGCTCTTGGTAGTGATTCTTCAAAAGCAGCTCGGGGTTGGGAAGCAGGCAAGGATTAGATATTGATAACCACAAACATTTTTGAAAGCAACCGTGGTTTTAAGAGCCCTTGGGTTTCAGAGTTCAACTCCAACTGCTTAAGGGAAATAGATTTTCAGCCCTTTCCAGAAAATCCTATACAAGTTGCTTAAAAACTGAAATCATTGTATTGACCTACTCCTGAACTCCCGTGCCTTCTTTTTATATTCATCTCTGCCTGCAAGCCCTCCAGGGAGGGATCTGGCCTCACACTGCTGCATATTTCTGGGACTTACATTGCAATTATTATAATGGACAGCTTTCTTTTCAGATTGGAGGAGAGCTTGGTGAAAGTCCTTTCCATTCGCATGTGTTTTCAATCATTTTTTCCCTCCTTCTTACACCCCCCCTCCTCCTTTGCAATTCAAAAATATATCACCTCCCTGCAGACAGCACAGCTGGATGGGTATGGCTCATTACTGTTTTAGAAGCTTCTTCCAAATTCCTTAGTTTTACTTTAACTCTTGCCTTTTGCTTTCTTCTACCTGGGTATGGATCTGGGAGTGGTCTCTGCTGCAGGATGGAAGTGTGCTACAATTGCAGTTATCCACTGCATATTACATACAGTTCCCTCTGGAAAAACTCCTGAGGAAGTGTTTTGGGAAGGAAAGCCCATGCCAGGTGCCACGCCAGAATTTCTCTCAGTATGGGGCAGGCAGCTGCAGTCAGGCTCAATTCACTCCTATTGCTACTGAAATGGCAGCATGAAACTTTTAACAGCGAAAATAGTTTACGCTCAGGCAATCCAGCTGTAGAAAAAACATAGCGAGCATCTCTGTTGTCAAACGTCCCGCCGTCTCTCGCCGCATTGATTTCACCTCATGCCGAGTCTAGTGGCAAAATCCCAGCGCTAATGAAGTTAATGGGAGTTTCACCACTGGATTTGAGAGGGTTGGGATTTCACACAGACTCTTCAGTCATAAAATTCCTTCCGCTCACCTCTGAGCTTAAAGACTGTGCCCGTTACACCCAGCACGGAGGATCTGGGGCTGATCCAACATCCTTTTAAGTTAATGGAAAGGCTCCCACTAACTTCAATGAGGACTGAGATAGGTGGTTAGTAGATGAGAGCATTTTATTTGAGAGGAAGATATTGGTCTGCAGCCACTTATCTTTTTAACTTTTCATGTACTTTTGTTGGTGCTTCCCTTACCCTCCACGTTGATCTCATTTGTTGCCAATAATGATTGTGCAGGAGTAGGGGAAAGGAGCCTCCCATCGTAATCTTTCAGGTTTTTATTCTTTCCTCCAACCATTTAATGTGAGCAGTAACTGTTGATGCTTAGACTTCCTCAACAGAAGCATTCAGCAGAGAAAAATACAAAGACACAAACACTCACTACAAAAAATAATCTGTGTAACCATAGTCGTGAATATGGCACAGCCTCAGTTATGCCTGTAGCTTGTGGCAGCCTCTCTGCATTAAGGTAATGTCTTTTGTTGGGAGGAGACATTAGTAACCAAACAGCTGTGACAGCAGAGTTGTGTTCAGAAAAGTATTACCTTTGTACCGATGCCAATCAACAGACCTGAGATAATGCTCTTTCCTTTCTGTGTGAGTACCGGTGGAGACTCATTCCTCCTCCTGATCTTTCCTGTCAACCCCTATCCTTCTTGCTCTATCAAAAACTCACACTGGGGTATATTGGCTTTCTCTTCTTCTACCCCACACTCAGTTTTTCTTCAAATACCATTCTACCAGGCAGATCCTTGTAAAGGGCTTATTTACATCTCTTACTACTGCCCATTACTACTGCTTGTTTAATCCCATTCCGAGAACTGAGAAGCAGTTTCTTTTATCCTGGATGATCCAAGACACGAGAAAAGAGGTTGAGCTGACAGCCCAGGTAAACTAGGTCTGATTCAGGTCTCTGAGACTGTAGGACTTTGGATGTCAGTGAGATGACACTGAAGTCCATATGAATGTTCTGCAAACCCGCACTGTGTTCCCCCTCACCCACCCCCACGTCCCCCCAAAACACTGGCACGAAATTGGGCTTTTCTTAATATTATTTTTCTTAATATTTCACACCTTCACTTTTACCCCTTTCTTTAAGCCCTATCTTCAGTATAACGGCATGCTTGAAAACTGAGCATAAAGTCACAGGGCCCTGTGCAGGGCTCAAAGGAGACAGTTACCTGAAGTACGAGCCAAGGGCTTTTAATTCCATGCCACCAGAGGGAAACACATTTCAATCCTGCCCTTCGCAACCTTAAGCCCCCACATCCCCATTTTAAAATTTTTTTGGATCCCAAGTATGTTCTCAGAGGAACGTATTCAAATGGAAATGAATAATCACCAGCTTAACAAAAGTCATTAATCCCCTGTAAGCACGCTGCTGCATGAATCTATTAATTCTCATTTCCAAGTTTTCAGAAATAAAGTGTTTGATATACTACATGCTACCTATTCTCTTTAATTAAACAACCTCCCACTGCTGAAGTGGGTGAAATATTTCATCAGTCAACAGCATGCACAGCCCTCACGAAGAAAGTTTCTGGGCTTGCCTGACACACAATAAAACACTGAACATCGGCTGAAGTTTCTCGGCTCACATTAAATCCCACTTGTGGCAGAAGGAGCGAGGGAATTCATTCCCTGGCAGCTTTGTGACGCGTACCTTAAGGGAGAATTGCACAGTTCAGGTTTATATTGAATATCCTCTGCATCCTTCTTCACAAACTCAAGTGTGGTTCAGATCAATAGCAAAAATAAATGATTACTGACACTGCCAATCACCAGACTGACAGCAAATCGGTGACCTACAGGAAACAGTTTGGCAGCACCAATGAAATTTCAAGTCAATGGACATCCATCCACACATGTGATTTGCCATTTGGCAACTCTGGCAAGGAATCCTGAGTAGCAAAGGGATACACTGTCTAAGCACTGCTGGAGAAGGAAGGGACTAGCTGCGTTTATACTCCTCGGTGCTACAGAGCATGTGGAAGAAACAGGAGCTCTAATGGCAGCAGAAAATACACAGTACCATTTATTTTTCTAATTATTTTTTTAATCCTCTCTATTTTGGGGGGAAGGGTGGGGATCTACAAAGAGTGTATGCAGCGTACAGAAGTATATTTTGTGAGTTGTTATCATTTGTATGGATAGAAAATGGAAAGAAACTCTGTCAAGACGGTGGACTTTGACACCTCCGAGACAAACAGAAGTCTGTAGAGGCTTTTTAATCGTGTCTCATAAGCAGGCCCCGAGGTTGTGCTTTTAGTTCTATGTGTGACTGAGAAATCACACAGATACAACACTGAAAGCATCAGGGCAGGAGAGACATTGAGAGTCATTTGACATGGGTACCCCCCACACATGCAGGATTGCGACTGCCTGCACAAAGGAGCTTCAGAATAGAGGAGGGGTGAGCAGGAGAGCTGGGCATGGAGCAAACAGACTCACCCAAAAGACCTCAGGCACTTCAATAGCTCCTGGTTTGGGCCCCAGAACTGAAAACTTACGATTGCTTTGAGACTTTTAAGCTTTCAGGTCACTTTGAACAAGCTTCCCTTAAGTGTGTGCAATGCAAGTTGTTCCCAAAAGTCCCAGAGGCCTGACACCATCCTCTTGATGGAATGAGATTACAAGGAAAACTTGGGTCATCCAAGAAACATCATCTAATAACAAAGTCACGTCTGGCAGTCCCAGTGGACCACAGTGTAGGAGGCTGTGAATCACTGAAGACGTGGGAAAACGGCAGCAAGAGAAAGAAAAAAAAGACCAGCTTGAAGCAGATAAACAGGTGTAACCTTGCCTGCAGAAGGATTCTTCTGCAAACAGTTGTCAGAACCTGATCCCTGCCTGGAAGCTTACTGCTCTTTTCTTTAAGAAGCCACACTCTGATACCAAACATCTTATAATGAATTCCAGAGTAATTACTGCAGTGTCAAGCTTGTGAATCCAGCCAGCAGGGAAGAAAGGAACACCATTAAGCAGCAAGGACTGAGAAGCTGAAAGAAAGAGAACCCAAGAGGAACTAACTGCCAAACTTTAGCTAAGGTTTGTGTTATATCACTATACCATTACAGAGATAAACATCAGAACCCGTGAGATGAACACACTGAATGAAAACAACCGTTCATAATCCAGCCTTTTGGCTCATTCATATATTGATAAAGTTTTCACTACAATGACACAAGTGACTATCTTGAAAACAACACCCAAAACTGGGAATATGCTGGGGGACTGCATATGTCTGCTCTGTAATTCCAGAGGACTGAAAGTATATTTTTACATCCAGAGTTTATTATTTAATGTTGACTTATTATAGATGAGCAAAGTGTGCAAAATCCCTATGGGATGGGAGCCTAAGTTCCCAGAGCACAGGCACAACAATACCGTAGCATTCCTTGGAGAGACGAAACATGATTCAAAAGGTGAAATACACCAAGGAGGCAATAGCATCCTTTTCTTCTCCAAGCTGAGGTTTCTAAGTATAATATTATTAAATTCTAAATAGTAAGAAGGTTTTGCCCATTAAAATATCTATATCTACCACTTAAACCACTTTCCTCTAGCTAGGATAAAATAACATTAGGAAAGGGAGCTCTGGAGTTGGAGGACTGAATTTTAATAACCACAAAATCTGCAAAAAGCCGTAGCAATTTTACAGCCGAAAACCTAGGAAGTCAGGTTCAGTTAAAGAACGGTGCAATAGTTGATACCAAAGTAAGCATGAAATCCTCTTTCATATGACATTTTCTTTGCTGATTTGGCACCATCTCCACTTTTTATCCCTTTTGCAAGATTGGTAAAGTAAATACGCTTTGCCTATGATAGTTTAGAAAACACAGATATATAATTCAGCCAGCTGCCCTGGAACAGAAGTTAACATTTCTGATCCCCTCTATTCTCTAAAATTAGGCCTCTTAGAATCATAAGGGTAAGTGCCTTAATACTTTCTGATATCAAACAAAAGTCAGTAAGAAACGAATTGTATAAGAGTTTGATCCAAAGCCAAGTTTAGTCACTTTGATCTTTCCATTAAATTTCAGCCTGCCTTGGTATAAGCCCTTGGAAAATATGCAAAGTAAATGTTGATGCTCTTTGTGGTTATTGCGTAACGTTATGAGGCTCTTTGCAAATGATTTTCTCTTTCCGCGTCTCAGTTCACAGCCAGCGCCCCTTAAAAACTGAAGCATTATCAAAGTAACACTCAAGGTGCCAGGTAAAGAATAGGAATCTGCATGCAGTATCTAGTTATGGAAAGCACCCGTGTACACAAAGAATCAGCTAGAAGTCTATAAAATGTGTAAAGAAATTAAATAAGCCCTATCATGTTCTAACACCTAAAAGAAAAACGTTAAAATATATATATCTATGCAGAGGTACCTCCGTGCTTACTAGTATAGGTAGCATCACCGAGGGTCAGCTATTTTGCGTCTGTGCTTGCATAATTACAAAGAATCTTGCTGAAGTATGTTAAGACGTCTGTATATTCAACACATGGGAGTATAAATTGTAGACTTTTACCAGAAGACAGCACCGAGACTGTCCAGTTTCCCAAGTTCTAGGGCAAGAAATTAAGAGAGGAGGAAGCATCGTCAAATCTCCCTGTGGGCTGGAAAGGCCAAGGCTTACAGGAAAGGTTAACAACATTCAGAGAAAGAAGCGTCTTCGCTAACTCTTCCTATTTTTGCAGTACTTGTCTATCTGTCCTTTTAGATGAGCATGAAAATCTCTAGCTGCCTAGATCACAGTTTATCACGGCTTAATCTCAAAAGACTGTTCTTTGTAATTTCTGCTGACACAGATCCAAGCTTCTGGGAAAGTCTCTCTGCTCTTTTTCAGGCCAGTATATGATGGATGTGGCTTTCATCACCGGGAAGCACAACAGTCCAAAGCCCAGGGAAGGATCAGTCCAGGGCATCATGCTAAAAGTTTATAACTTACTTCTATCCATCCCGCCTGGGAGGAGAGAAGTCCTGTCCAGAAGTCAGAAGGCCCCACAAGAATTGATGGGAAGTTAGCAAAGAGACTGGGTCGATCAACACCACTAACCAAAAAAGGCATATTTTAGTTCAGATTCACTGCTTTTGCAACAATTATGTTCTGCTGCTTTAGAAACAGAAGGACCACAGTGAATTTCAGTGCTTTTCAGGCCTTGTATCACCCTAAAACATGTGTACTGGTAAGTCTGCTACTACAACTGTATGGCCATAGGAGAGTCAGCACAGCCATTAAGACCTCTGCATTGAAAAGAGCCAATTTAGAATTTAAACCCACTATATTTTACCTCTCTGCATCAAGTTTTACACATCATTAGCTCCCAATCTAACTCATATCCACATGGATGTGGAAGGACGTAGACCCTCACACTGCTCTTCCACTGGCGATGGGGCAAATCTTTATTTTCTGGGTGCTGAGGGCAAGCAACATATTCATGTAGTTATGGCAGTGGGCAATCAGGTTCCCTGGCTGACATGTACAACTACACAAGTGCAGCCATTTTTCATATTCAATGGGAAAAGCTGGCATGAAGAGAATCAGCCTCAAGGGTTTTTTTCCAAGGATCAGACTCAAAGTTGGAATAAATTTGAACAAGCATCAGGGGTGCAAAACAGATTGCAGAAGCCAAAGGGATATGCATCCCCAAGCGATGAGTGGGGTGGGGGAAGGTGGAAAGTAAAGGACTTCTAATGCAATTGTGGGCACAACTGCTAAATTTGTTCAAACATTGTCTGTCCCTTCAGAAAGCACAGAGCTCATCAAGGATTAGGTGCCTATGTGCACTCTAGGGCAAGTCTGCACTCATGTTCAAATGTAATCACACTTTTCCTCAGCGATCACCCTGCCTCAGAGAGGTGGGCACTGATTCTGAAAGGGTGAGTTAGTTCTGGAACAAATCAAATCTGAAGAAAACTTCTAAATGGAGGGGAAGTAAACGTGTACACACACATCTATCTAGGACAAAGGGGATTTCTTGGATGGCTTAATTTCCTGCTGCAGAAGCAGAGGCTGACTGCTTTTTCAAGCCCGCTGCTATTTGTACTCGGTCTTTGCATCTGGAAAGAAAAAGCAGGAACTGCATCAGAATGAAACTGAAGTTCCTCTGGTGTGGGCCTGCCAAGCCCGGTCCCTTAGCAAATGCCTTGTGCAATCATTTTGAATTTCCCTCCTGCTCACTGGTGCTGACATACGTATAGTGGCATTTGCGTGGGCGAGCACGCTCCTAATAGCATTATCTGTCACCAGTCCCTTTACTTCCATGGCTCTTTAACGTATGCTCTTTGTCTGCTCTCCATCATCATTGTACAGCACACAGCAATTATTCTGGCCGCTTTATTCAGTTTGAGCTGTTCCTTCCTTTGGTACGTGGGCTGGAGGACAGTTTTCCCCCCTCTTTTTTAATTAAAGGGCTTTGTTTACAGTATCAGGTTTTTGAATGAAGATTTATAGCAGAACCTGTAATTATAACAGTCACAATGAACAGTAAGAACCATCATTTACAGCTATAACACAGTGTTATGTGCCAGCATAGCATCTCCACTGTCAGCCTAACTATGTATTGATGCACTTCAAGCAAATCAGATCTCAAAAAAAACCTGCTACTGCTGAATTGCAACTCTCCTGGAGGAATCCCTGGTATTTTCTCTCTTCATTACTGGAAAATGCCATCCCGTGTGCCAGGGAGAAAAAACTTCAGCCAAGCAGAAAAGGAGGGCTGGAAAACCACCCCCAAATACCAACATAACATAAGAATTTCACTGCCCGTTTTGATGAACATGCTCTGTGACATTTGGGGTAAATATGCTGAAATGCTGACCATGTAATTTTCCCCTCCCCGTTTCAGAGTTACAGCTGCTTAGCCTGTTTGAGCACCAAGCCTTCAACGGTGAGAACACACACACTGAAGCCTTAAAGGCTGATTAAGGCTGGGATTTCATCGTCCGATGGAGCACCTCTGTGAGCGATAAGAACAGGTTTGCTCAAGCAATACAGTTGCTTGAAGGCCTCTTCCCTGCTGTGCCCACAGCACAAACACAGTCCTGTCACCCCCACCACCCGGGGAAGTGGACCTGCTTCTCTGCAACCTGCATGTATAAGCCCTTTTTCTTGTTCATTAGGTAGGCTCTAAAGATTAAAGGTTGAAAACAGAGGGAGAGTAGAGAGATTCGAAGAAAGGAAGACGGAGCTGAAAAACCTGAGCAGCTTTAGGGCATGAAGGAAAACAGAGGAAAGGAAAAAAAGATGGAGTAGGAAACCAAGCACAAACGGGGCTGGAAGGCAGCGCAGAAGAACAAAGCACAGGACAAGCAGGATTCCTGGAAACTCGACCATTTGAAATGGAAGTGATGCCAGACCACGTGCAACTGCACTAGAAAACACACAAGAAAAACTCATTCAGTTGAGTCGTTGTAAAAGTAAAATCATTGCACTTAACAGAAAAATAATAAAAATTCAAGCTAGGTGTATTACTGTATTCTCAAAGGTGCAGAACTGCATTTAGCATGCACAGCTTGGGTTTGGATATGTTTCTGAAGGTGGTTGGGTTTGCTTTTCAAAAATTCAATGAGTATTGCAGAATTAACACTCTGTTCATGTTGAGAAAGCAGTCTCCTCCTTCCATCAGTAACTAAAGTAGTTCCTGGCATTTCATTATTTAATGAGCTTCTCCATTTTTACCGCTTTAAAATTATTCACAAGCATCTACAAAGTAATTTGACTTAAACCAGAAATGTAACCTGTTCCCTTTCACTGTTTCTTTTCTAAAGAACAGCCAGAGTTCATTCCATTAGCATGAAGACCTTCCAAGAACTAGCATAAAGTAGGAATGCACCTCTGTTCTTATTTCTCCCACTACAGGACTGTGCAATTCATCAAGACAGGTATTATTTCCCATTAAGCCAACCTTGGATGGAAATGCCATTGTGCCAAATGGCCCACAAAGTTTCTAAACGCCAAGAAGACTTTCTGGGAAGTAACAGGATTGCCACGGACAGCTGTGTGTGCATTTTTGAAGAAAAGGTGGAGGAAAAAAAATAATAAAAAAAAAATAATAAAGGAAAGATAAAAATTTAAAAGACAAATCTGGTGTTAATTTAAGGAGACAAGTCTCAAAGACCACCATTATAAACAATGAGATATCACCACCAAGGGGCACGTGACTGCTAATCTAACACTCACCACACGGCAAAGGACTGAGCTGACATTGCTGACTTTTGAAACATGCTCAGACTTCTCCCTTTTGCCAAAGAGGTTACACCAACGAGCATCAAAAGGCTGATGATGCAGATGTGCTATATACCGCATCAGAAATGCCAGCTAAAAAGAAATGACATAGTTTCTCCTAAACCATCCCGAAATTCATAGCAGAATGATTTCACAGAGACGAGCCAGAAAAATGGCACATCAGATCAAAGTCACCTGTTCGCAAAAGAAACAACTCTGTGCTTTATTGACACAGAACATCAAACACTGATAACATCAGCATTCACCACTGAATTAGTAATGGCAAAGGACAAAAATAACTGGATTAGAGAGTTCTCAGAGGCACTCATCCATTCCTGGTGAATGTTCATTCAACGCTTCCTCTTTACTTCACCTTGAAGTCTGTGCTTCGCCCAAGCCAGTTGCACAAGAGCCTTGACTACATTATGGAAATCTCATTTCTAACACCATCACAGTTACCCTGTCTTTAGTGGAGACAAGTTATGCCAGCACAAAGTTGGGCCAACACTGGTGTAAAACCAAGTAACATGGAACATCCCACTTATTGCTGGGACGTAATGTGATAGGATTTTCAGTAGGAAAGCTAGCACAATGACCAGTACCCTTCACTTTTCTTAGGGCCTCACCATCCACTTTCCCTACTGTATAGTCAATGCCTGGAATTTACTTCTGAATAAACAGACTGTACATCAAACAAAGTTTAAGTTTCACTTTTACAAATCAGCTATGCATATTCAAATGAAAATAAACATCCTAATTCTCCAAAGAGGAACCATCAGATACTTGCTTCATGATCCCAGGAGCCTGTTTCTCTTCGCCTGCCTGCTGGTGTCCTTACCCACCATTCTTTACAGCTGTATTATCGTCATCATCATCTATGGACTTAGTATTCCAAACATACCAGTCGCCCACAACTGAAGGGCTTCTTTGCATTACAAATTATAATTGCACTGAATGCACTACTGGTTCTGTGACATAAAAAGGAAGAAAAAAAATAATCATTGAGCTTCTTTTGACTTGACAGAGTTGAACCCAGCTGAAAAGCTAAGTCAGTAACCCACAGAACCCACTAATTAATTATCATATAGATGTATGTATCCAATCTAATGGAGATCAAAATTAAAAAAAAAAACAAAACCCAAACAAAAAAAAACCCTAACGCGCTATTCACCACCACAGTTTCAATTGCAGCTGGGAGAATAATTCCACTTAATGTATTCTCATGGGCCTGGCGCACACTCAAGGAGATGCTCCTTGGGAAAAAGCTTAGAAGCAACATTTGGCTTGAAAACTAGAGCACAACACCTCTTTTGAAGTCCTCCCTCAAAAATCAAAACAAAAAACCCCACCACCAAGAAAAAAGTAATGTGTCAAAATCACAGTTATCCCCTTTTGAAGATTACCACTAATTTTCTAGAGTGGGACACTGAGATTAACAATTGTATCCGTCCATTCTTTCATTAAACTGGACCAAGTCAGCACTTATTTGTTAACCTTTGCAATACTTCAGGCACTAGTACCATACAATGTCAAGCTAAATTCCAAACTAAATTCACTTAAGAAAACAGAAAAGAACATTTCTTACCTGTTACTTTTTCCTCATAACTGCGGACTCCCACTGCTGAAGATAATCTGTCACTTTAGAATCATCTTTTTTCCTTTCAGCTTTTTTTTTTTTTTAACCTCCCACTCCTAAAACATTTAATATTGCCACGTATGAAAGAAACTGTAATGAAAAACTTGTCTAATATGTCAATGGTTACGTGTCACTTCTGTTAGCTTACAGATGAGTGTGAGTAAGTATTTAAAACAACAACAGGGGAGACAATCTATTTTATAACAAGAAAAGAAACATCAAGAATATGCCAGAAAAACCTTGCGTTTTTAAAATACAAAAGTAGCACAGGGTTCCAGAGGCATGCAAAGGACCAGAAAATATTATTAAGTATATAATAGGTTATATTTCACGTTGAAGTCAATTCAGGTCAAAAAACATCCTGCGTGTTGGATTTTCCAACCAACTTTAGCTATATCTAACAGCTTTACAGCTCTAGATATGAATACTCACCTAAAAGACAAAAATAAGACAATAAGTTACTGCTTTTGCAAGACATCAGCAGAAGAACATACACATATTGGGTGCTGTCATCGTAAACTGAAGCTGGTGCACATTTGGATTGTAATTGCAATATACTTCCTGGAACAGTATTACCCAACTTGTTACTTAAAAGCCTGTTCCACCGAGGAGCAACTAGTTTATAAACAGCAGCATTTACCTATATACATAGGTAAAAGGAGGATGAAGTCTTACTCATAGAATCACAGAATTGTTAGTCGGAAGGGACCTTAAAGATCATCAAGTTCCAACCCCCCTGCCATGAGAAGGGACACCTCCCACTAGAGCAGGTTGCTCAAAGCCCCATCCAGCCTGGCTTTCAACACTCCTAGGAATGGGGCATCCACAACTTCTCTCGGCAACCTGTTCCAGTGCCTCACCAATCTCACAGTAGAGAATTTCTTCCGAATATCTAATCTAAATCTCCCCTCTTCCAACTTAAAACCGTTACCCCTTGTCCTATCACTACACTTCCTGACAAAAAGTCCCTCTCCTGCTCTCCTGTAGGCTCCTTTCAGGTACTGGACGGCTGCAATTAGGTCTCCACAGAACAGTGCCAGCTCCCTCAGCCTGTCCTCACAGACGAGCTGCTCCAGCCCTCTCATCATCTTGGTGGTCCTCTGCTGGACCCATTCCAGCAGTTCTATGTCCTTTCTATGTTGAGGACTCTATAGAGCTGGACACAGTACTCCAGGTGGGGTCTCACGAGCGCAGAGTAGAACATTCACATGGTCCTGGCAATCCATAACACTATTCAAGCCTGTGCAGCCTGTCCTCTTGATAGTTTACACTTTTCCACTTCCTAAAAAAGGCACTGGATTATGGACACACTGAAGAGAGAGGAATAGAAAGATTCACAGTTCCCTGTGTGTTTTAAAAGCTGAGAGTTACTTTAATAATGCACCTTTCACAAGTTATCAATATAATTATCTTAACAAGTTCCCATTTAGAAATGAGTCATCCCATCCCACTGGAGTAAAAACAGAAGTCATCAGATTTCGGGTTCTGGAGACTGCACAGGTTTCATTTACCTTGAACTTACTGAACTAAACTAGTTTAAGACCAAGACAGAATGAAAGTCCTTGTGAAATGAAAATAGCTTTTGCCATGTAAATCACCAGACATAATCCAAAAGAAGTGTGACCTCTTTTCTAGTTTTTGATTTATAATTTAGGCAACATTTTTACACTTTTAGATTTTTAAGACTTACTTTTACAAATAAAAATTGCATAGCGGTATTTTAAAAGTAGCTACACTTTGTGTTACCATGAAAGTTATTCTTCCAAGTGTGGGAGATCTCTATTTCCCCTTAGTAAGACCGTTAAAACAGACAGCAAACTTTACAGTATAGGAAAGCTACAAGAGAGGTTGGAGGAACAGTTGTAAATTTTAAGGATTGCATAGAAATTTATGAGATAAGAATATCACAATACAGAACACTAAATGGAATAATTCAAGAGCGGGACTTTACAGTCCACTCATATATCCCACATTCATGGTAATTACCCAGTTGCATGTCTTTATTGCCTCTTCTCTCCTCTCCCCAAAAACAAATACTAAGCAGGTCCTTTGGCTTCTATAAAACAGTAGATCCACATAAGTTTACCTGGCATTTTCTTGGTTCAGTAATCCTTTCATAAGTTGTCCCCACCTAAATACACGACTACTCTCAATACTAAATCAGGTCAGCTGTGGTTACCTGGCACCCAGCTGTGCAGTATTTTGCTGACAGTCATTCCAAGGCAGGGGAACGCTGCGCAGCTGTATTTAAGCATTTCTGCTGTACTTCTCTGCAAGGCTCTCAGGCTGAGACTCAGCACCATGCTGTGGTTTCGTGCTTCTTCCAGTCTGGATCTGGCTAGCAGCTGCCTGGCGGGGGACCTGTGCAGAGGCTTGCATGCCTTTATCTGCAAACCAGTGCAAACTTTGAAGCGCTCCAATGTTTTTGGCCAAATACCACCATCCATAACAGTAACGTGGCAGTGCAGGCACTTGTGTGAAGAGCAGCAGGTCCCAGTTGGCGTAGGGCTATGCACCACTCCAGAGTGCCTAGCATGAGACTGGTCTCCCCCCCACCCCCCCTTGGAAAATGGCTCATACATGCCTACTTTCATAAGACTGAAGAGCATAAAAACTGGGACCAAGGATTACACTGTAGATTTTTATGAAGAACAGCTACCACAGCATCCTTTATATAAAACATCTTCAGAAGAGGAGAGCTACAGAAGAGATGGGCTATGATGTGTAAGTTCAGAAGCGACATGATTTTGACCATCTTTTTGTGCCGGCTTGAAGTAGGACTCATTAGGTGACCACAAACAGTCAAGATCACTGGAAGAGGGAGCTCATGAACAAGCTTATGGAGCTAAAAGTGAAAAAATGGATCTCAAATTCCTGTCATTGCATAGAAAGAACATCAACTGCTACAGATTCAGTAACTCATTCACACTCCTACGTAAACACCAGCAAGGCAAGAAAACATTAATAGCTGTACAGAAACAATACTTAAAATTACAACTTATATGAACCAGGTATGCTGAGAAAAGTCAGATTGAATACCATAAAGAAAAATCACCACTTCTACTCCATCAGAAATTATTTGAGCCTTTTAATGAAAACTGCAGGCGAAGAAACTCAGGTCACCATAACTTCTCTCACCTTAAAAAAAGTTCACGCATCCCCAACCCCAAGCTTTAACAAAGAGCCTTTTAAGGAGTCAGAAAATAAGAGTGAAGTTATGTCAAACAATAGAAAGGTACATATAAAATAAAAAAATAAAAATCAAATCCAAGTCTATGGGCCCTTTATTAAGCAGTTAGTGCTGAAGGCTGTTAATGCTCAGGCCCAATCCAGCAAAGGAGGTCAAAAAGGCAGCAAACCTTGCAGGAACTTTGCTCAATTAGTGAAGATGGGAACAACTGAAGAATTATAAATGAGCCAGCTGAATGGAGAGCATGTTGATTAAATACAGTATGGGCAAAAACAAGATGAGGCTTGTTTCAAAAAAAATAACTCAAGCTAGTCATCCTTACTGCTGGCTCGTGAATTAACTAACTGCTTCCAAAACAAAATACTTTAACAATTCACACCTCAATAAACAGAAGCTGTTTACAGAGTATGAAGTAATGGGGAAAAAAAAAAAAGAGGATTTGATAAATCCATTGAAATATAAAGCATATGGTAAAAACTTCATTTGTATGTCTAGTTGATTTAGTTCTAACATACTAAGACTAGAAAGGGATTAGGAAGTAACAGAGCTTGTAAAAAGGGACTATAAAAAAAAAAGTAAAAAAAAGTGAAAAAAAGGATGGCAAGAGGCATACAAAGGCTCCTGGAACAGGAAACATGGGGAACATTTCAGAAAAATGAGCAAGGGGCATGAAAGAGTAATTGCAGTAATCAGTTTACTGAAAAGGAAAACCATTCCCATATATCATTTTTCCAAATACTACAAAGAGTCATTGAGATTGAAAAGCAATTCACTCAAACCTGAAAATGCTCATACAACATATAGCTGACTTTCTTAACGTCATTGACATACTTGGTACATGCTTAGATTCACCTAAAGAAAAAAACTAGAAGGCAAAAACCTACATTCTCTGCAGAATTCACTGATGAGGTTTAAGAAGCAGCCCGCTGTTGAGTCCTTCTATAGGTAGGTTATAAACAACTGGTACGTCTCACCAGCTCCCCAAGGAAAGCTTCTATATTCTTGGAAGATAGTCATGAGTAGGTGTTCTTCAGGATAATGCGTGACCATTGCTGTGAATCATTGCCTTCCTTCATTAAGCCGAACCAAGCTGAAGTCTCACTGCCCAATTTTTAGTTATGCACATACAGAAATAAAATACAGCTGTTAATTCAAATACAGTTGTCAATTCAGATAACCTTATAGAAAAAAAAGATTTCAAGAGTGGTGGGAAAATAGTACGCATGTACAACTCTTACTTGTCTCTCGGGTCTGAGCATGACTGCAATTCATTCACAGAGGTACCAGTGCAGTCTCCCTGGCAGTGGTACAATTTTACACCAAAGCAAGTGAGACAGCGCTGCTTAACCTACGCTGGAGTTATGCACAGAGGTAGTTGTGCTACCACTGGCTGAAATACAGACTAGGTGAGGACCACGCTTTAATAGCACAAAGGTACCAGGAAACAGCTCCATCTTGAAGTTTTCATTAAAGCTATGAACAGATTTACTTATCACAGAAAGAAGTAACACAGAGCTCATTAGACACTGCCTCATATCAAACCGTCCTCTGCAGTCACAGAAGTTTTCTTTTTAGGCCACACAAATTCCAAGACAAACAAATTCATTATTCACTCTATTTCACCTTGCTAAAGGAACACCAGGACTACCACCCAAGGATAAATCCAGTACTCCATCATGACATAATACCTTTTTTATTACAATATCCAAAAAACTGAGTATGCAAGATTTTGAGATCTCATGATCCCTTCTTCAATCTCAGGAATGTGCCATCTAAAGACTGTATATTTAAACCATAAAGGAGTTTAAATGTAAAGAAAAGAGAAAAATGCATTTTCTTCATAAACATTCCGTGTGTCTCTTCCTACCAACCACACCATCCTCTGTAAAACCCGAAGATTTCTTTCCGTAAAGCAAATATATATATAGTGTTGGTAGCCCGTTCCACCCCATCCCAAGATCAGTTTTTATTAATCTTCTGTATTAGTGTCAACAATCAGCTACAGATACATATTACTTTGAGAATTAAATACATAATCGTTTAATTCAAACAAGCAGAAGGGCAAGAGGAAAAAGCATTATGTGGATGGCACATTTGGTTGTAGATTACCAAAAACATTCAGCCTTTACAATTCAATGATTCTTTCTCTAGTAATCAACTTTCAAATAAAATTTCTCTTTGTTGCAATTACAGACCAAAATACACTAGATAGTTTTCTTTTACTACAATCTTACCATAGTAGTTGAAGAAGTACTATTACAAAATGCTTTTAATTAGTGTACTCTTTACAAAGAGTCAGAGAGGCAATGTAATAGCAGAGTACAGTGTAAAGAGTGCTTCTAGGAACTAGGAGGTTTTGTAATATACTACCCGGTAAGCGATATAGCTACAGAACTCACAGCCACAACTGTTATGTCTACTCTCTCTCACTTCAAAGTAGCTGCAGCTTCAGTGCATTCAAACTGTGCCCAATGATGTCTCTGAATGGAGAGTTCTGCCTGCGTGAGCAATCTGAACAGATTAACACTGCTTTGAATTGAAAACACCCCTCCTTGATCTGAGCTAACTATGTAAACGGACACAAGAGAGGGGAGTTTTGAACTCAGTGGGAAAGGTGAGTGCTTGCCACGGCCACCCAAGGGAAACTCTCAACCTGAAGAGAGGTGGTCGGAGATTAACAGAACTGGAACACAAGAGGAGGCAAACAGAAGAAAA
>VZRU01018102.1:231406-246339 GCA_013398155.1 Pedionomus torquatus | reverse complement strand
GAGTGACAAGGTCTCCCCTCAGCCTCCTTTTCTCCAGGCTGAACGAGCCCCCCGGCTCCCTCAGCCTCTTCTCATAAGCTTTACTTCCCAGACTCCTTACCAGCTTTGTTGCCATTCTCTGGACACACTGCAGCACCTCAATGTCTTTTTCGTGGTAACGGCTCCCAAAACTGCACACAGTACTTGAGATGGGACCTCACCAGTGCCGAGTAGAGGGGGATGATCACCTTCCAAGTCCTGCTCACCATGCTGTTTCATGACACAGGCCAGGATACTGTTGGCCACCTTGGCCACCTGGGCACACTGCTGGCTCATGTTCAACCAGCTTTCAACCAACACCCCCATGTCCTTTCCTGCCAGGCAATTCTCCAGCCACTCTTCCCCAAGCCCGTAGCGCTGCCTGGGGTTGTTGTGACCCAAGTGCAGGACCCAGCACTTAGCCTTATTGATCCTCATCCTGTTGGCCTCGGCCCATTGATCCAACCTGTCCAGATCTCTTTGCAAAGCCTTCCTACCTTCAAGCAGGTGGACACTCCCACCTAGTTCAGTGTCATCTGCAAACTTATTGAGGGTGCACTTGATCCCCTTGCCCAGGTCATTGATAAAGACGTTAAAGAGAACCAGCCCCAATAACCAAGCCCTGGTGTGAGGGCTCAATCTGTGGGCCTGCCCTGGAGCTCCCCAACTCCTTCCATTTCCATACCCAGGGTTTCCCTGACTTCTACTGAATCACCCATCCAAAAAAACCCTGTAGTCATAGCTCAAATGTCTATGGTCAGACTGAAACAAACCACATGGGAGGGTTAAAAATTCTTTTTTCTACCTCTCCCATCTGATTTTGATATAAACAAATACCTTTTCTCTCTATGTAATGGTTCACAAGTTCCAAAATTAACATTACATGGGTCAGAAACATGAATTAGCTCCATCGATCTTCAAATACAGCTCTAATAAGGTTTCTGTTCTTCCATTTAAAATAAATCCCTAGAATATTTCTTTAAGCCTGTTTTTTAAAGACAAACTTTCTCCTCATCTTCTCTATACTTATCAATCATAGCATGTCACAGAACATGACAAGTGCTTCAGTGTTTGAACATCTGCAACATTTCATTGCTTCTATCTAACACTTGCAGGATCAAAACCCCAGGAAAATATGAGACACCCTAAACGCTACTTAATTAGCACCTCAAAAAACATAAAAGCTCTCAACCTGTGCCTCCTCCCTCTGCTGTCACTACTGCTGGGCAAAGAGTGAAGAAGCTAAATGGGATCTCAGAGGACTGACACAAATTCAGTAGCACCCACAATCTTCAGGAGCATCTTAATACAGTACCCTGCAATCCCATTTAGGATCAGTTACTACAATTTGATAGCTGTAACGCTATTGGCAGAAGGTAGCCATTACTTCCTACTGAATAATTGCTCCTGGAATGTTCCAAAAAGACTGCACAGCTCATTCCTGCTAATAAACAAAACTGGTTTGAGAAAAATAACATCTTTTCTGCTTCATGGGAAGACATACAGCTACAAAGCAGTGGTGTTTGTCTCATCATCAGTTTCGCACCCATCTTCAATGGAGTGCAAGGGGACTGCAAGTCCTGACAGAAGTTTTTGTTGAAGTCTAGGGGTGTGTGCAGCGTGCTCAGAAGCTAGAGGTGTGGTATGGCTGCCCTCCCTCATCACTGGCCACAGTCTATTAGTGCTTCCTGTTAGCTACAGCACCAGCAAGCACACTCATTTTCCAGGGTGGATCTGACAAAAAAACCCTCTTCCCTCCAATTTTTCTTCTCTCTCCAGCGGAATCTTAGATCTCCAAAGCATGATGATCACCTACCCAAGCCAGGCCAACAGTGTCAGCCAAGAATTGTTTGTCTTGTGTTAGGTCCTACACAGACAGAACAAAAATCTGACTGTTAAAGAGGCTGCAACTTAAAAAGGGCAAGAAGTGGCTGTACAGAGACTGCATATATTAAAATCACACTATTTCTTCAGGAGTGCCACTTAAATAACACAAACAACTTCAGTTTTTAATCCATTGAGCAGCCTGCAACAGAAAGAACAAGTCAAACGGTATTTCTCAGTAGCCATATTTCACTTTAGTCTCCTGCTTTACATCTCCAAAACTAAGGTGACATCACCTAAGTATAACAGAGTTGGCAAAAATGTTATTAGTAGCTAACTGTGCCTGTTACGTAAACTATGGGCTTACATGGTGCAAACAAGTTTATGGTTCTAATAATAGTATTTTGTAATTAATGAAGATAATCAGGCTCCTAGCTACCTCACAGAGTTCATCTCAGGATATTCTACACCCCAGCAACATCCCTTAGATCTAAATGTAACTGTGGAGAATATTTTTGGCTAAAGAAATCTAGCTGTGAGACAAACATCTGGTAAATTAAATCTAGAGAAACATTGTAAAATCTTGAATATACTAAAATTTGAAATGGAAAAACATGACAGATTCATCAAGTGAATACAGAATAATACAAACCTTCATCTATCCAAAGACAGCTTTTCATAGTTCAGTAGCAAGAGCAAACTCAAAGTAATCTAAGGAAAACTTTTATGCAGATAATTTTTCGTAACTATGGTGATGGAAAGCTGTAGAAAATCCTAAAAGCTGTCAAAAATCAGGCACAAGATCAGCAGGATGATTCTCAGTTTTATGTATCTGTTTAGAAAAGCATAACCCCTGCATCCACAGCTTTAATAGGTGGGTTTGTAGCACAGTGTAATGGGAAGTGCTGGTCTGGGGGAAAGATGAGCAAACCAGAGAGCTGACAGCTTCACTCTGTTCAGTCTGGTCTCTGTAATCAACATCTTTCACTCTGATCATGCAAACACTCCTGGTGATTTTTAGCCACAGCATGAACAGCCTTTGTAGTCACACATGTGAAACATGGCAACCATCAAGAATTTAAGAGCAACTTCTAAAATCTTTCATTGTTCCATCCATAATAAGTTTGAAATAGATTTTTTGCGATCTTTTTCCTAATGCTATCAAATATGCCCATTTGCTTATTATATCACTCCCGGCACTTCAGGAGAAAAAACCAACACCCAATCTAGTAATCATCAATGCTTCTATAGGTCACATGCATAAACAAGTTATATGATGGTATGATATATAAAGATTAGGGCAGACAAAAGTTTGAGATGTAGTAAAATATTTCTTTAAGCCCATCAGAAAATAAAACTCTCTAGTAGTACTATGACAAAGGAGGCATTTACATGCATAACTAGTTTTTCTCACTGCTCAAAGAAACCCCCAAATACAGGATCTGCAAGACCAGATCAAGATTAGAAAAAGAGGTAAGTTCCTCATTTTTTTTTTTCATATATGCAAAAAACTTGCTGTAATATGAACTAAGTACATTTTCTGGGACTCCAGTAAGCATTAAATGCTGCAAAACAACTTGAAGACCACATTCTGAATGAATCTTTTTGTGCTCCATAAGCAACAATTTCTCCAACAACAATGCAGGCTGCACATTTGAAACTGCTTTGAATGCAATTATGTTTAGTGTTGTGATGTCATATTAAATTAAACGGTTACTGTGTCCTTTCAAGGAAATTTGTTTATTCAAGAGGTAGACTCTTAGGAGCAAAGAAACAAACTGGAGCACAGTGGTCACTGTGACATGGCATGCCTTGAGAAATGGCTGCGCATTTTTGTATTTTAAGTAACATAATAATTTTCAAATGGTTCTTCTGGCACTTTCCCAAAAGACAGAAGAAAATTGATAGCTACTGTCTCAGGGTAACCCAAAATGCAGCATCCAGATCTGAAAGTAAGTTTCTCCCTGCTGGACGGACACACAAAAGGTACACAGCATCCAGTTGTACCCGCCTGCCCGTCAGACAGGATGCCACCTGGAAGAGACAGCTGAACTACTGTAATTTAATGATTACCATAATCCTCTAGTGGCTTTCTACATTTTAGAAGAGACAATGCTCCACCTCAGTCTTTTCTTCTGTTGACTAAACAAACTTGAGGTCTCTCAGGCTCTGTAAGTCAGTCATGTTTTTTAGATTTCTATTTTTCTTCCTGTTCTCCCCTGGTTTATGTTTTATTTAATCTCTTTTTCTTCCTGTTCTCCTCTGGTTTATTTGCATTTGCCTTCATTTACTGATTACAGTTGACTAATAGCAGCAATAGGAACTCGGTGACACAGAGCTTCAAAGCAAGGGTAGTTTGACAGCTACCATGTCTTCTACAGAACAAATTCATCAAGGAAAGATGCCCAAAATTTCACCAGACAATACTGTATCCAGAAAAAAAATATATTCAGGGCTATTACAAAGTGTATTTTCTCAAGTGTTACATATTATGTAAAAATTTCAGGGAATAGCAAGAGCCCTAGCTTCAATAACAATAATAAACTAGTAATGTTTTCCAAAAACTAGAATGCAAAGTTTTACTTGGATTTAGAAAATCCTACAGAATTAACAATTGCCTTCCCTTTCAGCTGTTCTGCTGCTACTGTTCATCTCACTCATCTAGAGCCAACATGACAGCCAATCCCAAATTTGACTACTATTATATGAAAAATGCAGGCTCTGTTAATTCAATAGATGGATTCTGCTCATCTAGAAAGCTGCCGTTTAGTTTATTAAATGGTTGTGTTAGGAAAGAAATTTTATTCTAAAGAGATAGAGTATGTACTGCCTAATGAATCTACCTCACTGCTACCTCAGATTTTCACTTCTTTTACCTCTTCCAAGTAGCTGAAATCATAACTTAGCAAAAACAGACTCAGAAAAAGAAAATGTGAAATGTGCTTTCAAAAAAATAGGGAGAGCTAAAAGGATCTCTACTTCAGGATTTGAGCTTAAGCTTAATTATTCCACTTACTTAAAGCAAATTTCTTTGTTTTCCAGAAAGCAGTCATGCCAATGCTGACTACTGATTACTTAATGAAGTAATTTACATAAGGAATAGTATATGGCAACAGTTTTCATGCAATTTAAAGACACTTATGATAAAGAATATCACACGTTCTACCCAGAAGTGATATATGCAATCGATAAGGCCTTCTGAAGACATTAGTTACAGTCAATAAATCTTTTAAAAAGCATAATATAGCTCAAGCTATACATGCAGTTGACACTGCTTTAGTTTTTATTTGTAATCTACGTTGTAAACTGGGATAGCCCACAATATAGGCACAGTGAAACCTGATACAAATATGGCAGAGACATATGTCCATAGCTGTATAAGATACACTTATTTTGGCAGTATTGTACACTTAAATTAGAAGACTGAGATAATATAACTATATTAATTTTGAATTTCTATATGTGAAGCAGCAAAATGCTTAGATGGAGACCTCTAGTAAGCAACAGTTTATCTTCAAAAATTGGCCCCACAATTAAATCAATAAATGCAGAAAAGCCCTAATCACAAATTTAGATGATTTTTTTTTGGTAGCTTTTGAAAGATGTATTAGGAAATTATGAAAATCTGTCACCTTTTATAATTCAGAGTCAAGGGATAATTAAATTTGGAGTGTTTTAACTATGAATTCTTTGGCCTCAGCACACATGAGAGACCTTTCAGTGTAATTTTAAAATTGATCCCTAATCAGCCCTACTCATATCCCTCTGATGTCGTCAAGGCTCGATTTACAAACCATATGAGCTGCTGACTTGACTCTCTGTTGTGTATCATAATCTTAAGAATTAGATACAGTAATAACTTTACCTTATTACAACCTAAGTAATCTAAGTAGAGCAGAAATATATCAAAAAGGGATTCTAAACAATAGTTTAAAGAACCTATGCTATTATTCAAAGGCAGAATGAAACTGACCAATGCAAAAATCCCATTTGAAACTGGCTTTAAAATCAAATTAATGACTAAATTTGCAGCTCACAAGAATTATTTTATCTAATAGCACTGCAAATTTGAGGAGGACTGCATATGAGGAACATATGAAAAGTTGAACTGAAGCCTGAAATATTTAGTTGCTTGCCTGTTAAGAAACCCTGGATAACACAGAGCACAGCTGTTAAATTTCAGTGTAAATGTCACTGCATTTCAGTACCATACCAATTCTCACAAGCAGTAAGCGTATGGGTAGGTAACGCCAAAGCATTGCTTCTTCTTTAAGGGTGAAAAGCCCTTAAGGACAGATAGAGAAGCTATTAACTGGATAGGGAAGCTATTAACTTTGCTGCTATGTGAGTACCACTTACCGAAGATTCACTATCTCTAACAAGGAAATCTCCTTCCACTCCCCTTTCGTTCAGGGCACATTCTGCTTGGTGTCGGGTAACATTCCCATAATACCACTCTCTTCCAGCAAACCGTCCGGTAGAAGATGGTCCTGTGTAGCTTATCTGAGGTGGATGGGAAGTGTTAATGGTAGGACCATCGCTAATGATTACTACATAGTTTTTAGGAACAAGACCAATTTGCCCTCTGGAATTTTTACATTTCCACCACTCCGGGTCATTTTCTGGCTTTTCAATGACTTCCATCGTTTCCCCCTTTTCAAAATTGAGCTCTTCTTCTGTGACGGAGCTGAATGGATACAGTGTCTGAACAACGTGGAGTACTTTGGTGCCCTGGCCATTACTCATGGAAGCGCCTTTCCTTAAGCTGAGGAAGCTGGGTGAATCTGCAGTTGCCTCCTCCACCTCCTCTACCACATAGTTCGAAGGAAACCAGCCAATTTGTCCATTGTAGCTACCTCTCCACCAGCCGTCGCTGCACTTCTCCATGACAATTACTCGGGATCCTTTAACGAGGGACAGTTCATCCTCCCTCTCTGCCACATAGGCAAATTTCACGTAGGCTGGAATGTTAAGATCGTAAATCCGGTCAGCGCTGCTGCCGTTGGATGGGTATTCTGCGTCCGTGCTAGGAGTGGGTGAAGCGTCTCGTGCGCTTGTCTTTCTCTTGGTTTTTCCCAGACCTGTTAAAGAGAGAAAAGCAAAGCGGTCACTCGGAATGTTTGTCCCCAGACTGCAAACACTGGATTTGATGACACAGTCACTACCAACACTGCTAAATGGAGATCTCTTCTGTAACGCTACATAGTCAGGAAACAGTAACACCTTTAAGAGATAATCTTTAGCATCCAGCTGATGCAACATTAAGTAAGGAGCAATTTGCATTATAACAGCTCTCTTCCCTTCCCAGAAGTACCGTAGTTTTAACACACTTAAAAACAGTGGTTTCTTCCACTAGGAGAACAGCTAATCACTGGAACGGTTGCATTGCTTGCTGTTATATCTCTTAAAACTCCAGCCAAACGATCATGCCTTTTAATTTTAGCAATGACTTTAATTTGGTTCAAGCAAAACATGAAAGAAAATCTACAAAAATAAACTAGCACAGCAATAAAAGCTTAAGTTTTTCTCCAGATTACATTTTGCGCTCTTCATTTTTCCGTCCCCAGGCAGCTACAAGCTGCAACTCCTTCCAACTGCAAGCCCCCTTTTGAAATCCCCACCCCTTTCATCTACATTTTGTCACGTACTATGAAAGCAGAAACCTGACAGTGAGGAAGGCCATTTGAATACGTTCCCCTGTAATCTGTAAAATCTGACGTACTGTTGTGGTTTTAATTATAGCATGAAATACAACATAGAGAAGAAACAACAACATTAAATACATAACTTTTTTTTTTTTTTTTTTTCCTCTTAGAGGAACCATGCTAGTGCCTGTGGAAGAAGACATGGAAGAAAAATTACACATTACACTTGGTGTACTTTTCAAACTTTTGCAGCAAGGGCTGCTTAAACATAAACAGAAAGATCAAGCGAATAAGCAGCCCTCTCTTGTAAAATCCACTTACAAAAGTTCTGAAGAGGGAACAAATGACGAAGCCTCAATTTAGCACAAACCAAGCAACATTCAAAAAGTCATGAAGGGACAGAAAGCAAGAACCATCCCATAAATAGGAATTCTACTACTTATGTCCATGCTCCTAGAGCCTTGCCAGCACGCGAGAGATTCAATTGAGACACAGGTACATGCTGATTACAGTAGATTGGGGGGGGAAATAAATAAATAAATAGGACTTTGCTTTTATTTCTTCAATTAATCTGACAGAAGGATATGCATGCTATTTGATTTTTAATAATTTCAGACTATTTATCTGGTCACTCCCCTTCTGAAAAGTCTTTTTTTTTTTTAAAAAATAGTTATATATATAAATGTACATGAATATTCTCAAAGATGCTTGTTCAGTGCAAAACTATTTCATGGGGTTAACTGTATAACACAGACAAGCAGCACACACCTGACCACACAGGGATTGTTAACCAGAAGGGTTAAATACATCAATTAATACAGTCCTAAGGTCTCAGAAGACTGCAGAAAATTCCAGTGATCCTAAAGTGTTTTCTGACCTTCCCCAGTGGCTCCTTGCTTCCTGCTGGAACCTGCTTACATCCTAATGTCATTCTAACTACATCGTTTCAGCTCAGCGCCAGTGGCTGCACTTTCAGGAAAAATGAGGGAGAGTGGCTTATTGTACTAGTGGAGACAATGGCAGGAAAAGAGTGTCCAAGCAAGTCTTAATCGGAAGCTGGCCAGGCTCTGATGTCTGCCAAGACTGGAAATTTTCATCAGTTTAGAGATAATTTTCAACCAAAAGGCAAGGATGTACCAGAACTAAGGAGCATTACATTAGGGTGGTATAAACAAACACAGCTTAAGGGTCATTCTGTTAGGAAAGGGGGGAAATTACTTTTTATAACTTCATGGAAAACAAGCAACTGTATTTCAATAGATTATCTCTACATAGAGCCCTACACTGACACTGAACCTTTTAGATTAAAATCTTAAATTTTGATGTGCTTTGTAATGGAGATATGCAGCACCACTTCTTGGAATTGAAGCACAACTAACAAAATAAAATTGAAAAAACCTCAACAAACCAAAAATGAGCAAATGATTAAGTAGCTGGCCAGGAGAAATCTAGCTGAAAATCAGCACAGAGCTAACTGTGAGATATGATAAGAATGACAAATGAAACATCTAGAGAAAAAGTTGTTGATAAACAGGTGAAAGAAAAGAATTGCTCAAAAACATTTCTGACATCTCATAAAGGTGTCTGAACATTTAGCAAGAGGTTATCATCCAAACACTTTCTTTCACTTGGAGTTTCGTAAGTTGCAACTTTTTCTATGAACCTTCCCATGCCATATCGGATGTTTTTAATGTTTCTTTCTATTCTCCCTATTCAACACAAACCGAAATGACAGACGGGGAAAAAAAAGTAAAAGATCAGAACCTTCACTTTTTAAACTTATCAGTAAAGGCAATTGGAGCTCTTTAGTTTAAGCTTAACATTTAACGCAACTAAACTTGTTAAGGCTGATAGCATGGCAATGATTAGCTTTTTGCAGTAGCAGTAATGCGCACCGAAGATTGAGTTTCCAGCTAGTTTGACCAAAGTAACTAACTGTGCAGAGATCCATCCATCTGCAGCCTAACACTCATTTTTTTCTGAGGTTACAACATTCATAACTGCGTCTATGACAGAAGACGAAACAAGTTGTTCCACGAACAGAACAAAGTAAATCTGTTCCTGTTTTTCTCCTTACATCTCCTGCTGCACTACTTCTGCTCTGCCACCCCCATCTCCTGCAGGAGTCACAATATGCCCCCTTACCACATGACTGCCTTTGCATCCCCAAGTCCTTCTCATACCCTCAGCTCCCCCACTGCCATCTCCAAAATGCCCTCAAAGTGTACCCCATCCACCCTGGTGTTGCCCTCCCTACTTTTGTCGGGCTGGACAGCCAAGCTCTGTGGCTGCCACCCCACTGCTTTTCAGCTCTCCCCAGACTTAGCAAGGAGCTGGGATCCCTCTGGCTTCTCCTCCGGTGGGGAACACCAGCAACGACCCGCAGAGGTAATGAGTTGGAGAAAACCAGTTAGTTTTATCTCTGCCAGTCTGTCAAGTTTCTTTACAGTTGGCCAAGTTATCAAGGATGGACAGATGGACAGACAATGACAGCTGACTGTGACAGCATGACTAGTGTAAGCTTCATTTCCCTAGGAAATAAGTCTAAAAATATAATTTAGTAGCAAGGCTAGTCATACCTAAGCAAGAATAAAGACGATTATAAAGTTTGTATGCATTTATAACAAAAATTACAACTCCATTTAAAAAAAAGTACAATCTACATGAGTCATCTCTGGAAGAGTAAACACTACCATAACTTGCTACTAACAGAAATACAACTATTTGTAAGGGTATCCCTGTTCTCATGTCCAAAACTGAATGAAACCCATGTAAGGAATTCCACAAAAAACAAAGCATTCAAGTACCTTGGGAGTCACATTTGGAAGAGTCAAATATATTTGTAATTGCAATCATAATTCTGACATTTTTATTATCTTTATTTAAATGAAAACTTATAGACTAGTGAAATACAACTATATTTTCCCATTCTGACTCATTGGTTACAGGTCACCTGAAGACATAATCCTTTGTAATACAACTAGCTGCCAGAAGAAGAATCCTAAAACAATGGATTAGCTTTCAAGTGAGGGGTAAAGAGTGGGAGCAAAAGCATTACAAAGCAGCAGAAAGACTGTTTTACATTACGATGTCTCATCATAATCTACAGCTGACCTACACTAAACTAGTTCATATTGATTCTTACCAAAAAGTTGCCAACTGGTGCGAGCAGGTTTAATTTTTAGGTGGATATACTGCTGAGATTAAAAACTCAAACTGGCTAGCATAATTTTCAGAGAAGGGATCCACTGCAAATCCTCCTCTCTGCAGTGAAAGAAACCCTCTGGCCCCAAGGAGGCTCAGAAAAACGCCTGCTGCATTACTTCGTGCCCTCTTCCTTTCCTTGCTTCCTTGCTCTGTGGCTCTAAAGAATAGCTTGTTTTTTGAGCAGCAAGCAAAGGAAGACCAGTTTCCTATGAATTTGCTTCCTGTCTCTTCAGTCCCTATTGTGCAAACCCCAGCTTTGCACCCTTTCACTACCAGCTTCCCCCTGTGATGGCCTTCCAATGGTACCCGTAGGTCCTCCAGCTTGCAGCTCCAGTGCTCTTTCCCTGCAACTCTTTCAGCTTTCCCACCTCTTACTCCTTAAGCTCCCCTAGGAAATAAATGTCATTAGCTCCTCACCAATCTCAAACCTCGATTGGTGGCATTTCCTTCTGGTCCAATGTTATGATAGTGCCAGGTCCCCTATCCTCACCTATGTCTTGTGTCATGCTGGCCATGCTCCTGGCTAACTTGGCCGACTGTCAGACAGCACAGATGCCCCAATTACCCAGCCTTCTCCTGCTACAACCAAAGGGAGGGTTTCTCTCTTTCATTTGCCTTCAGTGAAGGCACTGAAACAAGGCTGTGTAGCTACAATCTTTATGAAAACTGGTACTTAGGATAAACAACTTTATCTTTGAAACTTTATCCAAACACGTATTTCATCAAATACCTACATAACACTTATACAGAAAGGGATATTTTTTTGCCACTAGTAAATATTCATCTTCCATTTGCTCATTATGGCTTATATTACATACTACCTTTACTAGAAAATGGCCATTTACAAAACAGATATCTTTTCCTAATTTTAGGAAAACTTAGCTGGATGAGTCTTTCCATGCTTCTGTGAGCTGGTGTCCTTGCCTGAAACTGATGAGTGACCACATTTTGTATTTCAACTGCTTTTGCTCATCCCAGAGGTGAAAGACCAGACTCACTGACATGGCTGCATAATGCTTATCCTCAGGTTTATCTGTACTCACATTTATTTCATTAAGTTCTATAGAAAAATAATATTTACTAAAGACTGAAGATATTTGCAGCCAGATTGTCTAGCACCCCCCTCCCAAGACTGCTCCCTAAACTTATTACATCTTGTATGTAGCTTAACTTTAAAATATACCAAATACAGCTGCATTTCTTTTCCAAAGGAATTGTATTTTGTATCTCAGATTACTGACTTTTCCATTTTCCCATCTCCTGTATATAAAACCAGGTCAGTCAATAACCAAAGCCAATTCCTGAAAAATAGTTTGCAAGTGAAACTAGCATCATCTGAATTCTTCCAACCTATCTTTTCTAAAACCTTCTCTGATTTTAATACGTAAATAAATCATGAGCAAAAATATTTTCTATAGCTTACCCATGCATCAAATCAAATTCACAAGACAAAAAGACAAGACTTTCAGAAATCAGGTGCAATACAAAAAAACTGTATTGCTTTGAGAAATCATGATGATGACACTAAATGAATTCCAGAGCAGGACTCCTCAGTGAAAGAGATCCCACCACTAAATATGCCAGAGAACTGCTTAAGAAGCCTCCAACCCTCCAACAACTTATTAAAATATTAAGAGCAATTAAAGACAAATACCCCCCCCCCAAGCCTCCCTAAAGTAAGTGACCTTTGAACTATAAAAAACACTGCAAAATCAACAACAAAAGTCCCCCAATACAACTGTGTTCTTGAAAACTACTTCCTCTTTAAGGGACTTGCCTTCTGCTAAATGGTGTCCTTCACTTTTGGGGGAGCTAGTTTTAAGTCTAAATGCTTCAGGAAATATAACAAAAAATTATGCTGAAGAACACTGTTACCTTCCCTGCCATTCTGGCAATTAGAAAATCAACCGTTTATATGTTTTCTTTTATTGATATATTATTTTTCTTAATACATTCTTTTTAATAAAAAGTCAGAACTGATTTTTCCACCTTTAATGTTTGAAATCAGTCTTCCATCAGTTATTATATAGTATTACAAAGTTGCATATTGGCAAAAAATTAATTCAAGTACATTAAGGGTCATCAAATAGATATATCTTAAATTAATATTACATCAAACACTGCCAGCTACTTTCATTCCTAGTCTATTTACAAACACAACAAGCTTTTCCTCAATCAAAAAACTAAATTACACTGTGCCACCCAATCAAAACACAGGAACTCATACAAGAGATGAATTCTAAGTGTACTTACATGTACAGCCAGAAACAAAAGTGGGTAGAAAATGGTATGTTTCATTTTTATCTCTCTATACTAAATTTTGTAGGTTTTTTTGTTTGGGTTTTTTTTTGTACATTCTCCAGAAACAGAAGTGTGATGCTCTGCCCTCTTGGAAAGACAGATGGGGCTAGTGAAGATCCCTGCCTTCCCACCTCCTCTCTCCCCGCCAACCCAAGGCATGGCAATGCCTTTCAGCATGACATTCAACTTCAGCACGATGCTCAACGTCAGCACTTGAGTTTGCAGCTATTGGGTATTAGACTGATTAATATATAAAGACGAAGGTAAGGAAAAGAGGAGGAGAAAATCCCAGGAACTGGTTACTTCAGCTTCTGCCCTGAATCCTACCCACACAGCCACAACTCTCATGCAAGATGTCAAAGCATGGGTTTTTAATCCAACATGAATATTTGAAAATTTAATTATGAAAAAAAATTAAAAAAGGATTTTTCATTGATGTTACATATTACCCAGTAACAGAAATTTCTCTACTTTACTGGTCATTACTCTCTGAATTAAAAAAACCCTAAAGCAGTTATTTAAAACATTTTTAGTACAAATTTTAATGCATCTCAACTTATGTACTGTACTCTCCTTCTAGAGTAAAATGCTTTAAACAATACTGCTTGCTTTATGGTTAAAAAAAATATCACAGAAGCCACCATAAAGAGCATAAGTACAGCACATTATTAATGAAAATATTTTTATTTTAATCAGACTTCTAAAATAATGTTTTTCTTCTTTAAAAAGAAACCCATTATAATTCAAATTGAAACAAAGCACTCTAGAGCTCAAAAATGTAACATTACCTTAGCCTACTAAGACAACTTCCATTTAACCGCTGAAACAGTCAAGCAAAATAAGATTGAGGCTGATAAATTTAAGGAAGTCAAACAAATAAGGTAGGAGAACTCCCAGTATAAATACCAAGAGCAAGAACCTGTTCAAATACTTAATAATAATAGTCATCCCTGAAAGAGTTAGAAAAAATACTTTGAAATAGTTTCTGTTTAGTGACTCACAGAAGTTAAGAAATCAGTTTCAGCTGAAATGGAAATGTTTTGGTTCCCCCAAATATAAAGCTGAGTTTTACAGAAAAGTTCTCCTAGTTCTAAAAATCTTCAAAGAGAAGACATCCAGAAATTCTCATTAAATTTACTAATCAAGTGTTTTGTGTTAGATTTACATAGCAGAAACAAGCGACTTTATCAAACTCCATTTTTATTTAGAGGTAACATTTAATCATTGTTTTAGCTATTTTTTATTTACGATACTTCAAATCACAATTATATTTTAATAGAATTGCAATTCCATCTGACTTCAAACATGCAGTTAAAAAATGATCCTTTTCTGTTTATCAATATATTAATCTTCTAATACTAAGGCTCTTAATTATATTACATATTAATGCATAGTTAATGACTATGCAAAGTGTACACTATTTTTTTAACACAAAAAAAAAGTATTAAGAAAGAAGTAATTAACTTTTCAGGGAAAATCTTAAGAAAACCATGAAACTATATAAATTAAGCCATTCATTCATCCAGTACAGAGATAAACACATAACTTCTTGACAGCTGGAATGTCATTCATTTAAATGACATTCATTTAGCTTTGTTATTTATTATTATTATTATTTTTATAATTTTAAATTAACTTGTCTTTGCTTCTTTATTAAAAAGGAATTCAGCAGACTGCAGTTTCTTCTGTTACATGGAAAGAAAACCCAGCATTTCTGCACATTTTCAGTCTGCAACCTCCCACTTCTTCTCCTCCTCCTCCACCTACACGTCCAGTTTCCAAGCAAACATTCAAAGGCCAAGATCCATATGGGATAGTCAGTATTTTAGATGCAACATCTCCATCAATAGCACTCTTTAAAGGGCACAGCTATAAATTCCAGAAATCTTTGACTGCATTTGTGATACAGAAATTAAGCCTTATCTATTAATGACATTT
>VZRU01018102.1:166196-224527 GCA_013398155.1 Pedionomus torquatus | reverse complement strand
AAAAAAAAAAAAAAAAAAAAAAAAATTAAGACCACTAACCCACACATCAGTGTGTTAAAGGCTGATGATTTATTTGGAGAATGAGATTTCATGACAATGTTATGCAGGACTATGATGGTAACAGTTTAATTTTGAGTTGAAATATTTGTATCTAAAAGGGAAACACACTAAACACCTCAAGTAACAGCGTTTCCAATGTTAAAGAAAACCCTGCATTAAGAATTGACCTATTCCACACTTCTGCTTGTTACCAAGCAGTGACATGTAAAGAAAAAAAAAGCTGACTTTCCTGCAAATTTCCAGAAAGACATAGTGAAGGTGGTATTAAGTAACTCTCAAATGGGTAAACCTGAAATCATAAATGTGTAAAAAACCTTTCATGTAAATAATAAGCAGGGGAGAAGCACAAAACTGTTGATTCCTGGAAGAGACAGTATATATAGCACTCAGGAACTGCTGCACAGATCTACAGATTGACCCAGGTATACACCATGGAGACTGATGAACACAAGAAACACTCTTGGTGACTCACAACACTTCTGAAATAACGTACTAGGAATAGTCATGCAAATAAGGACTGGTTTCTCTCCTTTACACATCACTTGGCAATTCTTACTTTCCACATGGAAATCTGGCACAGTAAGTAAATTAAAAGTAAGAAGTTACTGAAATGTTTTGCTGAGTTACAGGAGCTTAACAAAGAAGTCATTTGAAGAGTGTCTCATGAACTTAGACATCTCTGTGAAATGTTATCAAGATTACTGTTATTTGCCATCATTGCCAACACTCATCCCTAGTGTTTCTCTTGTTCCTACGCATTTTGCAAACACATCTCTTCTATTCTTTGCATCCAATCTCTCTTTCAATACCTTTTAATAAACTTTCTTTTGCTGGGCATCTATTCAAAAACCCACCCCAAGAAGCCAGTGGAAATGTCTTCAAGGTTTCTTATGCAGTTGCTCACTAAAGGAAGCAAGACCAGACACCTTTAAGAGATGCCTATTATGCAGTGCTGGTTGTGAAGCAAAAGCAGTAACCTTCAGAAAACTGCAGATTCCCATGAAGATGGCACCCTGCTGCTGGATCACATGCATCAGTCACCCGTGGCACACTGCTGCCTGGGGAATTGTGCTGTTGCCAGGAAAATGACTTGCAAAGGGACGGAAAAAATGCAAAAGTTTGATTTTGCTTACACAAACAACTGACTACTTAATTATTTTTGCTTCCTTCAGATAAGATTTCTGTTCAGCATGACAGAGATGAGCCTGCAAGTGCAGAGATTGTCTTTGCTGCAGAAGAGGAAACCCGTGGAGCCATGGTCAGAGGCAGCTCTGGGGGTGGTGCTGGCAAACACCCGCTCCATCCAAATGGGTATGGAAATTCCTTCCCACCCCCAGCGCATGGGAAGAATCACACTACAGAAAATTAAAGTTTGGAAGATGAACGCTGGAAGTCTCTTGCTTAGCAAGACTTAATCGAAATGTATAAAAAAATACCCTCCCCACAAAAGAAATACTGTACAAGGAAACTATTTTAAACTTTATTATAATGAATGAAGATGAAATTTTAATCACAGGCCCGGAAGCTGGCTTCTGCCTTAAGAATAGTAATTACAGATTTCATTCAATACGAGCAAACAGAAGAGAGTAATTTGAAATGGCAAAATTGCCATTAACTTTTTATTCGCAGTATCACTCAGTTAAGACAAAAAAAGGGAAAGACAAGATGAATCATTTAAAATACTTAATAGGTGGCCTATATGCCACACTTCCATATTAAAACTGGGCCATTGTAGCTATGTATCTGTTAGAGTTCATCCAAGAAAGAGATTTAAGAACACAGAAGTAATGTATATCAAACAGAAATAATGATAAAAAAAGGCATCAATAGAAAAATTACAGATCCCAAACTGTCTCCAAGTCACTTCAGGAAAAGCTTTTGGAAAAATTCCCTGATGACAGGACTAAAAGAAGATATTGTATAACGCAGTAAGTTCTTAGAAGGGGAAAGGCAAAGTGGATAGTGCAGAAAAGGCTATTATTTTGTATAAGGATACAGAATGATTCAAAAGTATCTCTTCAAAAATTACTAAAGGTCATTCAAAATTTGAGGTGAGCTGTTTTTCAGTCCACCGGGAACTGATTTAATGTACGTATGCTAATCATTTAACATGCACCTGACATATTTAAAAGAGCTGGCTCCTAACACATTTTATTTGTTGCTATCCTTTTAAAAAAATGCTGAAATACAATGGAAATTCCAGAAGCTTTAAGGAATTGCTGAAGATGGGCTGACGTTTTAAACCATCAAGCTGCACATTTTAGCTACCCATACAACCATTAACCTTCCACCAACCACAAGCCAAACAATGGCGAAGCTGATGGAATTCTATTAATAAAGTATTCAAGGGCTGAGATTCAATTAATGATGGTCCACAAAATTTCAGGAAAATTAGCTTTCAGCATCAAACAGGCATGACTTCATTCTCTGATGAGATTAGAAGTTTTCCTGATAAAGGCAACTTTGTAAAGGCAATAAGGTTTCGTGGTGTATTTTTATGTACAAGACATTGATGTATTAACTGGTGCCGTAAACTGTCATTAGAACACAGACTACAAGGACTAAGTCCTACTTAGATGATGCACCTTCAACAGCCAACTATGGGGACTATTAATTAAACAGTAATAGCTCTTCTGGGGTCTGCCATAATTTGAACTATGGCTGGCACTTCTCATATTTATTGAATATCTAGAAGAATTTATAAATCAACCACTGTAGATGAGTGTAAGAGTGGCAGATAGCTATAGGTTATCACATAGACAACACACTAAATCATCTGTGTGATTACAATGCTTTCAGATGAAATATGTTTGTACATAAGAAAATGGAATTTATTAAAGAAGACACAGGGAAAAGAGCATCTCCATGGGAGCTACTGTTTGCTGGAACATGGCAAGTAAGAAAGGTGGATCCAGGTATGTCAGGCCCCTTCCTTTAAAGCCCACTAGCCTTGTCACTGGAAGCAGCTAAGAGCCCATAGTTTCTCTCCTAAGATTTTAAAGACTTATCATTCATTATTGAATGATTATTAAATGACAATTTTTTTTTTATTATTAATTTTATTTCCAGTTCAGTACCTGATATTTTGGTAATAGCTTCAAGATCAAAGCTGGAAGCAGATTTGGTTTAAGGATTAATACTCATGACCGCCATTGTCATCTGTGTGGGTTAGCAGGTATTTTAATGTGAATTTTCTTGTGAACATAGGAGGGGCATGTTTGACATTAAACATATTTCTATAAACAGACCTTAAGAACTTGTTTCATGGGTGCAGCAAAACTTTCAAAAGCTGTTTCACTAGATCAAGCATCAGCCTTGCAATTTGCTAGCCTTTGTTTAAAAAAGTGCATTCTTGATGGCCTCTCAGAATCTTAGAACAAGGGACCCTCTAAAGAAGGACGCATGCTCTTCTTGTTCTGAATAGGAAATTACTGTACAGCAAGACAAACAAGACTTAAAGACTATAGTTTAGTTGAGGACTTCAATTCATGAAAGGTAAAAGAGAATTGTACAGATACATGGTGCACAGCACAGGCTTAAGTTTCATTATGCTAGGCAGTTCACTTAAACTACAAAAAAAGAATACTCTTCAGCACTAACTTTTTTAGGGGGTGTTAAGAATATCCTGAGCCAGTTTGTGCGTCAGGTATGGCTTAGACAGTTTCCTACTGCCACAGGATGTACGAGGATAAAAGAGCATAAGAAGCACTTTGCACTGTGTTAAGCAGCAACATGTGGTCACTATACAGAAAAAGCTAGAGTCCACCACATGATATTTTCTGCCTCAGCTGAACAAACACGCAGAGAAAGCTATTCGAAAAGGTACAGGGGAATAGCTAGATTGTAATAATGGTCCTTCAGAACTTAAAAGCCCATGTAAGTGCAAAGGGCTGAGGTTTGGAGGGTGTGAGACTTGCAAAGGCTCAGCCATGAAACCACCAAACTTTGTTCTCACATCATTTCATCAGTCACCACCATAGTAAAGTGAAGCTCCCTGCAGCATGCAGCTTTAAGATCAAGGAGGTAAACATACATATATGCTAGGCCACATCTCTGTTCCTTCACTTAAACATATTTGGATATAAATAAAAATGTGTTTATTTACATCAGGTAAATACTGTCCACATTTTACACAAACACTTGATAACATTCACAACAGAGACACAACTCTTTCATAAAGTAGCTTTTAGACAAAATATGTATATTTTCATCAACAAATCCATATAAAAGGAGCTTAAAATAAAAATCGCAGTTGTGACTTGAACTAGTTAATTGATGTTGGAGCTTATTCTTTAAACAAATCTTTGAAAAGGTATAGTCAACATTTGCTGGCACTGTAATAAGTATATTCCAAGAGTATCTGTGGAAATATGCACATAACATTCACAATCTGAAACCCATCAAGTCTACTAAACTTCTACCAATAGTTTTAAACATTGCTACGGTAAACTTTGTGATAACCTTGTTTGCCTGCCACCTGTCTTGTAGTCCTCAATTACCATGTACTTCAGTGCCGCTCAGCAACAGAGGACACCGTGATGAAGTGACAAAGAAACCTAACCTGTTAGAGACAACACTAGCACAAGGACACCTGCGATAAGCCAACATGAGCTAGTGCCATATTACTTCTAAGTGAACCTTTTTGCTTTCTACCAAATCCAATCCCAAATTAATTTTTTTTTCTGTTGAAGAGTCAGTATTTTCTACAGCAAACTGCAACAGAACAAGTTTCCCCTATGTTAGGCTTCACAAAACACAGCCAAAAATCAAAACACAAGCAAAAATTAACCTCAAGACACTTCCAGGTGCATATCTGTTTCTGTTTTATTCATTACATCCCAAAATACCACTAGTAGGGTTTTTTAGCCTCTATATGTATAATAATAACTTACTGCTATGTTTAACCTTTTCTATCCATATGCAAAGTTCTTTATCATTTAGTAATTTAAAGTCAAAGATCATTGTAAAAATAATTTAAAAATTCTTATCACCTGACTTTGAAATATGGTTCTTCAAAACACACTCAATTTTGCAAAGGTGTATTATTTTGTATGTATGATACATGGTTGTGAAGAATTTATGTGCAAGTATAGAATATAGTACATATTAAGGACTTGGAAGCAGAAGGAACATCCTAGACCACAGAAACTTAACCTCTGACATTGCACATAGTCACATTGTACAATCCCATTTGTAAAATGATTTAGCTTTGCTATGATAGCTCTGCTGAACAATCCAGCTTACAACCTTCTGTTTTTGAGTGAGAGGACTTGGCGTAAGAGGAGAGGAATCAGCAGATGATATCTCAATGAAAACACAGTTCTTCAGCCACTGAAAATACACAGTCTCTAACAAACTGGAACAAAATAACATCTTATTCTCCTGGATGTGATGTGAGAAAACCTGTTACAGATTTTTTCACATGATTTGCCTCCCAGCCCTGCTTGCTCGCTCTCTCCCTCCCTCCCTCCATCATCTACCATGTCACCTCAGACTAAGGATTTAGAAAAATCCAAGCAAGTATGTTAAAAACAGTATTTACATGCACATTACATTCCCAATCTGAAACCTATCAAATCTACTAAACTTCATTAAAAATACAAAAGGACTTACCCAATGTGTCTTTTAGATTTTTAACCAGAGAACCTTTCTTCAAGCTGTTTTTTCGCTCCACATAATTTGATGGCACATATCCCGTTTTGTTGGCCGCGTTTCTTACCCTCCACCATGTCTTGGAATCATCTAATAGCCAAAGACGCTCATTTTTCTTGATGTCAAGTTCTTGGTCCTGCTGTGCAGTGTAATCCCACTTTGCAATAACAATAACTTCTTCTGTCATCTTTCATGGAGTCCTTCTGCAAGAAAATATTAAAAGATGCTCATCAGTAAATTATATCATGTAATTCTTACTCAGTTTTTTTCTTAAAATGTTTCTGAAAGAAGCAAGAAAATGGTAGGGAAAAAAATAAGAAAGCCATACAGAGAAAGCCTCATATATTGTAACTCCTCTTTTAAAAATAAGGGAAGTCATATTGACTTTTTTTGCTTTTTTTGCCACTAAATTATGACAATACATTTTTAGTAAATTAATAAAAAAATCATAATGTACTACATTTGCTTCCTCTGAATATATAAAAAATATTACTCAGCTATACATTAACAAAGGCTAATTTATGAAACCTGTTCAGCTTTTGCATATATCAGTACAAAAGTACCCCACACCTGGCAATCAAAGTTCTGATCTGAGGAAAAAATACCAGTGTTCCAAATATAAATTTTCTTTCTGCTCTAGTTTCCCATACTAACACATTATTTATATGGAGGGGTTGTTTTTTTTGGATTTAAACAGCTATCGATCCTTCTTTTTTTTTTTTAAGAATTTAAAAAATACTTCAAGAAGTAACATAACTCAGCAGAGAAATCTGCCATCAAGAAGAGAAGAAGAGATCATTGTCTTTAGTAAGTCCTCGTTCACAATGTTTTGCAGGCAGAACAAGACTGTGTTTTACAAGAAAGCCTTCATGCCTGGGAAGACCCCAGGTCACCACAGTCCCTATGCCGGGCATGAGACAGTGGGGTGAAGAGTACCCAACAGCGCTTTCCTCGATCGCATTTCATTTCTTCCCTACCCAAATTTACCCAGAGTTCTGTTAAGACATAATGAGATGTCTTTTTTTACTTACCTGTAACAAAAATGATCTTTTCCCAAAGCTATTTGTCATCTGCACAAAGACAGCTACATGCCTCTACGTTTTCCTACACATCCTAATAATTACTGGGAACAATGTGAGGGAGCACAATAGCGTGCAAGGAAAAGGCCCATGCTGGTACCAGTGACACTCAAGCATATTATAATGCCAACCAAAACTAAATTCTGAATTCTGAAAAGTTATCTAAAATTTTCTAATTGCTGCTGGGAGGTTTTGAAGGAAAGGGAAGTAAAGGAGGATGGGGAAAGAGTGAGAGGTAAGAATATATTTGAAAAAAACTATGTAGCAGATTTTTTATTTTTTAAGTAAAAGCCGCAAATTTCCTTTAAAGTGCAGAGTAGCGGAAACAAGTCCCAGAGTACTTTAAACTATTAATGTCCAAGATCTTTTTAACATAATTTGACTTTGTTGCCTAGTTCTTAAAGTTCATAGTGTTGTGGACTGCTAATACCTAATAGCTTAGTGACAGAAAGGTAATTTAAAAAAACCCCAAACCTCATTCAGAAATTCCATTCAGCATGTAAGTTATATCAACCTATATTCAGAAAAGGTTCCTTCTGCAGTTTATAAACACACACACACATTTTCTCCCTTTAGCTACAGTGCAAGCTGTGAAAACTACATGCTAGACAGCCCAGCAGTCTACCCTTTCTAAGAAAAATAAGTGTTTTACTTATTTAACCTATAATTGTAAGACACAACAGTGGACTCTATAATAACATAATAGCATCCTCTTACAATTTTTGTTTCCAGGAGAGCATCATATAGGGTTGAGCTATGGTTGCTAAACAATTTGACAGCAAAGCTCTGGAAAGCACCAGCAACAGCACCCCTCATGATCAAGGTAGGATGACGGTTTTGAAGATCTGAAGGTGAAATCACCATGCTTAAGTTCTCATTTTCAATTTAGAAAACAAAAAGGAACAGACAACAATTAAAACAATATTGAAATGTGGGTTTGCATAGCTTAAAGTCCCAAGATGAATTTGGAAACAAGTTAAAATGTTTTGAATAATTGAGAAGAAACATAACCCTTACAGTACAACCAGGCTGTGACTTACACAGATGGAGTTGATGCATTTACAAGAAACAAGTCACTATACCCTTCAACAATTTTTTTTCCCCATAAAATAATAATCCCATCTGGCAATGACATAGGAGAGCCTGAGCTTTGGACCACAATCACCAACAGACTGCCCTGGTTTCCGACTCACATAAAGTGGACAGATAGCCTACAGGTCAATGTAGCCACAGGGGGACTGCAATCAAGCACATTCTAGAGGCCATCATTGTCAATAGGATCTGTCTCTCCCCAGTTTAGACTAGTTTATTTTATCTCCACAATTGTAAAATAGTCAATTCTTACTATTCCTGGGGACATCATGAACATGAAGAATGCAGCTGTAGCTGATGTTGCCACCAGACAGGCTCCACTTCTAAAAAAAAAAGTTATTCTCACAACACAGGACAAGTTAAAATTATCTCTTGATATTAGTTTATTATTAACATAGAGACATTAGGTGTAATATTTGACTACTGACTGAAATTTATTAAATTCTTCTGATTCCTCTGAAGGGAATAAACACCACCACACCAAAAATGAGTCACCAAGTGTTTCCCCAAGGTGTTGGACAAGGATCGAAGCATGGGAAAAGACCATACATCAGGGCTGATGATGGCAACTACACAGTCCTTCAAAATTCACTCAGGACAGGGAGCCTCAATCCCAGTCTTTAATGGCAGCTGCCCCATTGCAGAAGCACACATAATGCCTTCCAACACAAAAAAACACACTCAGGAGAGAGGGAAAAACTGAAAAACCTGCCAGGCTAGGAAGGTAGTGAACAAAAAACTGGCTAAGGTACAGTCAGTCCTGCTCAGACAGGTGAGAAACATTAGCTAGTTCTAAGGCATAACAAAGGCAAACACGACTGAAATCTCTAGTACTGTAGCTCCTGGATACAGTTTAATCAGAAGAAAGTGAAAAAAAGTAAAAAAAAAAAAAAAAAAAAAAAAAAAAAAATTTTAAAAAAAAACAAACAATTTAAAAAAAAAAAAAGGAAAAAAAAAAAAAAAAAAAAAAAAAAAAAAAAAGTTATGTCCAATAAACTACCATTGATTCAACAACTGTCAATGGCAGAAAAAAAACCAAACCCTGTGAAGTCAAAAAACCATCTACGCTTAAGCATAAAGCTTAAATCTGAACCATGCAAACAATATCCAAGATAATGGAAACTTAAATGTAGACTTGCTCTCACAAACTTGTAAATACGCTAGAGATTTTGCACAGAAAATTTGATATTATTTTAAATATAAAACTATATATAGTTGTCACACAGATCTCATTCTCTTTTACCAGGCCCAGATTATTTTTCCTCCCACATGTGTTTCTCTCACAGTGATAAATAAGAAAGGATCAATTCCAGCATACCACCTGAACTAGAATCTTCTCCTATAGACTGATGTAAGTTAATGCTCCCACTAGTTTAACATCCTGACCTAATGGGCAGAAAAGCAGCATCTCTGCCTGCCTTCAGGAAGAAAACTCAGGGCTGTGTCAGGAATACGGTTAGTTAGGATACTGCAAACAGAAGGTATGGTTGCTCTTTAAAGACACGGTAAGAAAAGAAGCAGTTGCTCTCCCAGTTCACAACTTATTTTGCAAAAAAGAAACATGGCTGAAAAATGACTGACAGTAATGCTTAAAATTTAATCCCTCACCAAGGGAACAAGCAAAAATTCTATTAATAGGAAGTGACAATTGATATAACAGACTGTTCTGGAATTGGATGTCCTCCTAAGGCACAGTGAAAGAACCGTACTAAATAGATACGGAGGCTTTTACATGACACTGATGTGCATAAAACACATAATTGCTATATGGTATTACATAAGATATAATTACTGTACAATATTTAGTTAATTGTCTTGGGAGAATGAAAAGATAACTAATGACATATCACGGTTTCCTCTAAGATTTGAAGGCTGAAAAACCTCTCATTCTCCTGCCCCCAAACTCTGAAAATCAAAATGGGTTTTGAACCCTGCAGCACATGCTGCTGATGGGCCAGCTATCTAGTGTTCACTGAAACTTTCTTAAGCTATCGCAAATAGGTAATAGTAGGCCTTCTAATACAACACAGTTGTGGAAAACTTAAGAAGAGTCTCTATCAAGGCCTGTTTCACACTAAGCAGATACGCTCACTGTCTTCCGTAATGAATAAAGTAACTTGTATTGGATCGCTAATCTGAAGTACATGCTAAGTCTGAAGCTTTCTTATTTATGAAGATGCAATCTCTGATTAGCCTGCCTACTGTTTCAGGAGGTTTGAAGCTTTGTTTTCACTTACAATTCTTTTCTTTGTGGTGTGTGGGTGTGTAGTTAGTTTTTATTTTTTCTTTTTAATTCAGCCTGGATGAATAGTTTTGACATACAGAAAGGTCTCAAAAAACTGCAACTCTACATTTGAGATCGTTTCACTCGGTTCTTGGGGATCAGTAAATCACTAAACTCAAAGATGCAACTCAGCATTAAAAAAGAACAGAAATGTGAATTCAAATTAGAACTTCTGGTAAAAGACTGTATCTTTTGACCATACTTTTAACTATTTCCAGTAGAACACGGAATTTTTGCATGTTTGAAAATACAGAAAAATATCACGTTCTTCGTACAAACGCAAAAGTTAACCTAAATCAAGAAAGATATCCTATTTCTAATGACTGCTACAAGAAAAGCCTCAAAACGCCGAAATATAAAAAAAGTAAACAACCTGACCCAAACTACGACAAATCATTGGCCTTTGTTAAAACCTTTTTCATACTTTGTTACATGGGTTATTTGCTGGTGCTCAGACAAATGAAGATGGATCACATAAAGGCCACCTTGCCTAACTGCTTCTGCAGTTTAACACTTTAATACTGCATATAATATGTGTCAACCTACCCCAAGGGACACATTTCTTTGGAAAGAGGCCACTGCACCAAAAATTATTGTAGAAATACTTCCCCCCTCTCAAAGAAAGTTAACTAAATACCTGTAGTGACTAAACATTTATCATCTGGCTCTGTGGTTTTAAGGTGTCAAACTGATACCTGAGCAGAAAAAAAAAACAGCTCACAAACCTGGGCTGCCTAAATTGCTGACTGTTTTAACACAAGCTTGACAATTAATTTGGGGTATTTCACTATTAGGTCTCATTAGGATGCATCGACTACTGAACTAAAAGTGATAGCTGAGTAAGTGCAGGTGATTATTATCTAATTTACTTTGATGTGCAAACTGAAGACACAGTCACAATCAATAGAAGATGCTGTCGGTACTTTAGGAGGGTCAGATTTCCAAAGCTGAATGCAAAGATGAGTGGAAACTGTAAAGAATAAACATGAACAAAGGTGGAAATAAATGGACGCACTACAAAGGAGGAATGTTTTATTACTTTCCCAACCTATTCTTGCAATTTAGCGTTTATGAAAGAAGTACTATATTGTCAAAAAAATATCCTGTTTAAAAAGCGAGGCAAAAAGCTCTAGAGGTTTTCTATGTACCCTCTCCCTGGTCCTTTCTTTGAAAGGGAGAAACTGACAGCAGCAAGCTCAAGTCAAGAAATGCAAACTGAAGGCATCAAAAGAAGTGCAGTTCAGCTCATTAAGAACTATAAAAAGTCATTAAACTGTATCTGGAATTAATGAAATATTATCAATAGAATATGTACAGAATTAGAACATTAAATTTCCTGCATGTGATGTAAGAAAAAAAAAACAAAACCCATCAAACTTGTTTCTACACCGTCGGATTATTTTACAGTGACAACCATTTTCTTCTCTGTCATTAACTAGGGTATAAAAATAATAAGAAAAATTAAACATTTTAAATCTTCAAATGCATACCAAAACTGCAGAACCATCCAAAAAGCTTTTACAGCTTTTGCATGAATTCTGAGGAAAATTTGGAGCCGTGAAGTATTTCTGGAGAGCTACAGCTGTGCCACTAATTTGAAAGCATAAATTGGACGTTCCTTGATAACATCCCCAAGCAGTCAGATGAACTCTAATCCTAAAGTAAAATAAAGAATCAAAGAACCCTCCCCCCCCAAAAAAAAAGCCCACAGAGCATACCAGCAGATTACGGATGTGCAATTAGTACTGATTAGAAGAGGTTTAAGGAAGATCGGCACGAACAAACCGTTTTTTCAAACTGTACTTTTTTCACTTCATTTGAGCTCCTGATTTAGGCCTACCCCAGCTCGCACAGATTAAGAGCCAGCTGCCAAGCAGCCCCTGCCACAGGGGTGACTTCAAAGGCAGGCTCAGCAGGCACCATGAGCCCTTCTGGCAGGTCCCAAGGCATTTGTTCTTAGGTGCAAAAGTGCTCGTTTTCCGTATGAGTCACTTCGGAGAAAAAAAAAAAAAAAAAGCNTACAGTGTAAAAAAAAAAAAAAAAAAAGCCACAGTAATTATAGATAAAACTGTGAGGGCAATATGGCCCGGTGAAACGGTTCATCGCATCGGAGGTGCTGCCCTGCCACAGCCCACTTCTACAGGTGCAGTGAGCGTAGTTCTTTTTTGAGGACACGTCTTGCAAAAATATAAGCGGGTTGTGTGTCTTCAAAAAAAAAAAAAAGTGAAGGAGCAGTCGTAATTAGTGTTAACCAGTAACTTAAAACTGCACTAGCTTCATCTTGAAGCCACTCAACGGCCTGCCCCTCGCACACCTCAAACCCTTGTCCTCTCTGTAGCATCTGCCATTGTTTCTGGGCACAATGCTACCAGGTTTGGGGTTTTGGTTCTTCAACCGGATGCCTCTGACAGCTTTAAAGTAACGCTTGCTCCTCTCGGCCCCACAACATATCTGATATCCCCATCTCTTAATACCTCCGCAGCTACACTCTGGCACCTTGTATCTCCTGTTACAGAACAACTGCAAACAGGAAACCTCAAGACTAGTTTAGCGGTAACAAATTTCTGCATAGCTCCAACAGAGCACAAAAGTAAAGCTTGTTTTTTTGTCCTGTAAGTGGTTTAGAAGTCTTTTCACAAGACGCACAAAGAAACAGTGGAGAATACAGATGAGAAACACCCAGAAATACATCCTTCCTGCTAAGAAGTCAGTACAGCACTTTACCATTCAACAAAGAAGAAATCACACTTTATATATATGTTTATATACCAACATATAAAAGGAAGTTTGTAAGAAAATTTCCCACACAATGTTTTCATGAAGCCTATCACACAAATCAGCCTGCCCAGATGAAATAAGCAGGAACTCCTTCAAATGATCTTTAAAATGTAAACCCCCTGTTTAAAGATAGGGCATCACAAAGTGCACGTCTCCTCAGTGAGACCCGCACTTTTTGCCTGCAGCCCAGAGTCTTGGCGATGGCCATCTCTGATGGCTGTAGGCGATGGCAAAGCCCTTTCCAGCTCTCCAAGCCCACTGCAGCAGGAAGGCATAGCACCAGTATCTACCAGACAAGAGCGGCAGGGAAGCCCTCAAAGGCAGAGGCTCCCAAAGTACAAATACAGCAAGGGTGATCCCCCAGCTCACATCTTCCCTCCCTTCTTGTAAGCCAAGGTCACCTCATAGTCACAGCTGCCCATTATCCAGACTAATACAGTTTCATAATTTGAGGCATACAGTCTCAGAAAAAGTAGAAATTGTAAGGAAAGGCCACAATGCTGCCACAAGAGTAGCACCTTGGAAAATATGATTAGATGAAAATAAAATTGCTAACCTTTTTTTGAGAAAGTAACAGATAACTTGAGTCTGTTGCCTCTCCAGAGGTAGAAAGAGAAAGCTATCAGGGCTGTTACAAGGTAGGCTGCTGCCTAAGTAAAAGAATATCAATCTCCCACCAGTAAAAGAATACCAATCTGAGTTCTGGCCTTCTATTAATTCATGCAATACAAGCCTAATTTCACATGATGCTCAGTTTCATGCTGTGACCTTCATATGAGCTAAACCTTCCCAATTTCATATTTTTTAAAATTTCATTAGCAATACTGCTATGCCACAAAATTCCCTGGTCTGAGGCAGTTCAAGATAAGAATGCTTAATCAACGTGACAGTCTTTAAAACATATAATACTAACTACTATCCTATTTATGTGATAAGCACTCTGCTGTTTCGGAAAGCTAAATTTTTAAAATCTTTTGATGTCTTACATAAAAAGAAAAGGACATTTCTATACCCCTTCTGGAACAGCACGCCTATTATAAAGTAGGTAGTGTTCCTTTTTTGTTTTGCTTCTGACAGATTATTTAAATTTAAAAAATTGTTTCAAAGGAGAAAAACTGGTATTCTACAGGAAAAAGCTGGTATTATAGTAAGGTATCTTAAAGTTTTGCAACACTAGTTAGGAGTCTTATAACTTACCTATGCTTTAGAGACAGATAATGATAATAATAGCAGCTACAGAGAAAGCATTTTAATAGATCTTTAGTTAATCTGAAATTGAGTATGGTCACCAACACACAGGGCAAAAGGCTTATAATAAAAAACTGGCTCAAATCTTTCCATAAACATGGAATGATTATTAGGAAATTGACTAAGGACAAAAAGGATTAAAAAAAGGCAAAACAAACATATTTCAGCTAGTTTTGGGGGGAGGGGATTGTTTTTAAGAAATTTGTATTTTTATTTCATTTGGAAAGCAGACACAGATTTACAGTCAATACTAGCAACTTTCCAGAGATCAGGCAAAAAATGCTGCAGGCGAGGATTTTTGTAGTTAGTGCTGCTTTTTAGTAGTGCTTCATCCAAGCCAGATTATATTTTTGGAAGAAGGTATTTCCCCATATGTTGAAGACTATACAAACTTGCATCTTTTCATGCCCTCTTATTACATACTTATCAGAACACATAAGGAGTGTGAATTACTAAGATATCATTGCTGGGTTTGGTCTGTTGAAAGAGGGAGAAAATAAAAAAGTCTGAACATAAGGCAACTCCAACCAGAGATAGCTGGCTAAAATCCCTTCCTACCAACCCCTTCCTCCAGCCTTTAGCCCCTACATGCTTGTGCCATCTGTCCTCAACCTCCCTTTCCTGTATCAGTTGCTGCAAGCTCCACCAGCAGACACTCTTGTTCTGATTCCATCAGCAACCTACGTAGATGCAACTACTGCAGATGGCTTGTGTTTCTTGGGTCCAGAGTAAACACTACAGAACCTCAAAAATGTTGCCTCACAGTTAAACAAATATAGCAAGAGGGCCAGTGAAAAGCATCAGCTCACTTTTTCCTGAATTCTTTTAAAAGCAGTTTCAGAAAAGCCACACAGCTAATACATATCTCAACTGTGCTAGAGGAAACTTCTGGGAAAAGAGACCTCATCTCGCCTCTAAAAGAGCAGCAATGATTAACGGCCACATCTCCACATTGGTTTATGCATGGTTCTACTAAGTCAGAGACAGGGACAAGCTTAATGTTATTGATGTTGCTCTGAACTGTTATCTCTCCGTTTCTGCCAGCAGACAACATTTAAGCTTACCTATACATTTGGAAATACATGGTGAAAAAGAAAGATGGAAGGAGGGGAAGGTCCAGGAAATATATAACATGCATTAGGCGTCTAGACAAAACAAAACTACAAATCACTTTACACTGACCAACCTCTCCATAAGTTCCCTTACAAAAAGGAGGCACGAAGAAGACAAACACACGAGAGCACAGAAAAAAAGAAATCTGAGACGACATTTAGATAATTTTATCTATATGACAGACTGATGAAACATGCTCTGCAGAAGAACAAATTAAGTGTATCACTGTTCATGCACTTTCATTTTCACTATCAATAAACCTTCCTTCTCGCCTTGAAATTAAAAGAGCCAGCCACTCAGGATAAGGTGAACACTATGAAATTTTATAAAGGAGACATGCTTGAATTTCTTTCAGTATCAAAAGCAAAAAAAAAAAAAAAAAAAAAAAGCTCAAACATTCAATGGTCTGCAGGAATTACACTTCAGTAGAAGTGTCAGTACATTTATGTATTGTATAAACAAAGAACAAAACTCAGACATAAGAAGTTTAACCTTGATCTCGCACAGAAGGACAAAGCTCAGAATCACTGTGGATTGCTACATTTTACTGCTAATCCCTTGAAACACTGTTACCTACTTTTCAAGAGATTTCACTTTAAACTGTCTATAAAACGCTGAAAATATAATTGAACTGCTGACCTTCTGTTCTGCAATAGAAATATATATTCACTTTTTAACTAGAAAGAGGAAGAGGTGTTTGTTCAGTTCAAAAACGCATTTATTCCCAACCAAAGCTGTTTAAGGGGAAAAAAAAAAAAAAAAAAAAAAAAAAAAGAGTACATTGTCCATTTCAAGACAATGTTCACTTTACAGTCTTAGGCAATTTATCAATTGCTTTACAAAAAACCCCATTCAGTCTAGCTCATGGCAGTAGGAAAATGTGAAAAATATGTATATTACAACAATTTTTAAAATACTTAGTGTTCTGTGAGCTAGAAAGTTAAGGGTCCTGTTCAGACTCTGTTTCTCTGAACTTTCCAGTTCACTGTCATTTCAAATGCTGAATAAATTCTCAGACTTCTGGATTTTTTTACAAGGTCACCCAGACCAGAATTTTTATCCAATATAAAAAAAATGCATGTGGCAGTGAAAAAAAAAAAAAAATAAATTAAGATATTTCTCAGTTTGACTCTCAAGGCAAAGTTCCACAGATTTTAACCTGAATTTGCAGTTACTGAACACCTATTCCTCATATCTAATAGAGTTCTTTGGGCAAAAAGCTACTTTCTCAAAGCAGTATCTTTGAATATTATAGGTAAAAATATTATTCTTGATTCTGTACTTATGTACAAGGAGGCAGCTTGAAAGATAGTGTTAGATTTCATTAAGAAACAGCTAACACCTGTATAAATCTGTACATCTTCCTGAATTAGATTGGACCACAAGACAGTTATTTGGAAAGTCATCCTTTTAATTTCCTGATCTGACATGTACCAACAGAAAGCACAATTTAAATGAAGAGACACTCTTGGATCTTGTATGAGATGTAAGTGAATGCTGCAGTTTTACAAATCTTCTGCAGATCAGAGACCGCTGTGCTAATGCTACACAAGTAGGAAAGTATCAGCCCAGGCAAAAAAGGGTCATCCCAGTCTCCTCCTGAAGGTATCTGTCCTCATTCCATCCAACAGTTCTTCACAGTCAAGACAGGCATGTTCTCTTTCCATTCTCCCAAAACACAAGTGCAGAGGAAACTCTATCCCTCACCCTTTTCAAAATAAAACAAGTTTCAAAACAACCTGTCCTATATGCTTTAACTTCATGCTAAATTTTCAGCTGGAATGCTGATAGCATTCATTTATTTCAATCAAATTATTTTTTACATAGTCCAGTTCAAATGAAGCCCTCTTCCAAAAAATAGTACTTGTGAATGCTCTGCCACACAATTACAGCAGCAAGCTATTACTAATTCTTCAGTCGAAGGAGAGGGACACAAAACAGAGAAATACCAGTCACCAAAGGAGGGGAAAAGGATGAAAGAGGATTTACTGAAACCCTTCTGCCAGGAATGTTCCAGAAAACAGGCTGCTGTAAGCACATTAGGAAGATGCTCCATATTCTGAACTCTTACGTTTCAGTTCAGTGGTCAGCTGCTTTAACACATCTTACACAGACAACCTAAAAAGTTGTTCCAATACTATTCCCTCAACATGATTTTCCACTGCACCAGAACTGCTGCCTAAAAAGATAAGCTTCTGAAAGCAAACTTTTACCAGATAAAGACTAACAATATCTAGCTTTTTTTCATAGACACAGTTACCCAAGAATAAGCAATTAGAAAAGTCTATATTCCTATGAGCAACATATACTTTCAACAGAGACCAAAATCACCTGGTGATGCCAAGCTCTTGTCCTTCTTTATTCTCACTCTCAGCTATAGTGATTGAACAAAACTTAATCTTTCCCAACTCCTCTAAATCTCCTTGCACTGTTTTATCTTGTGCCAAAAAATGGCTCCGTTTTCTGAATAAAATCTCCTTGCAATAAATGAATTGGTTCAAAACTAAGCATTTGGCTTTAGCTGCTACATGACATTCCCTTTCATCCACAAACGTTATGTACTCTTACACTGATGAGACATTCTATTCTCACATGCTCACAGACAGATTTTCTTACCCACTCCCACCAGATAACAATAAAATGCATCAACAAATGTGAGAGGGAATAATAGTAGCCAAATAATTTCCAAAGATGGAAGCACACTGTGGGTATTAATATCTGTCCTGTAGTCAAGATTAAATAGAGGAAAAATAGGCTCAACACCATCGATCTAAAATTTGGAATTTACCTGCAGAGTTCTCATTACCCATAGATCAACGCTAATTTTAAAATTCATATTATCTGAGTTTCAATGAAAGCCACTATGCCACCATTTCATATATGAGTTGGGAATCACACAAAATATTTAGTACTTGACCTTAGTAGCAATTGTAGTCAAAATTCAAGTGGTACACCACAACTCTGTTTTAAGTAATATTACAACAGAAGCAGACAATTTCTTCATTATGTAAATTAGATCTTAGAGTAACCAATAGCGTTATTAAATCTGAATCAGGCCTCAACGAAAAATGCTTTTGAAAGAAAACTCATAGTTAAAACATTGAAAGTCAAGGAGCAGTGTATGAAAGGAGTGGCAAGTTACAATCCCTTGCCTCATCAAAATTAGGAGCAAGTATATAAAAATTCAGAAGTTACCTCAAGGTGGAGAAGAGAATAGGGAGAACGGGGAAGAGGCATGCATCCCTTTCTCCCCCCAGGAGCTCTGGGAGAACTCACAGAAGAGATAATCTTATTTCCTTTCCTGCGTCACAGAACCTCTGAATGCTTCAAGTGACTAATACCAAGCATTTTTATTTTATTTGTTCTTGTTCTTAAGCTCCTTCCTGAAAATTAAGACCAGAGGTACTGGTCTTGGACCGAAGTGATATTTGATGCCTTGTTTCTACTCCTCTAGTGTGTTATATATTTAGATTTGAAACCTCAGATCTGAAACCTAATGAAATGTTGAGGAACCTAATTAAATTCAACAAGGGCAAGTGCAGGGTCCAGCACCTAGGGAGGAATCACCCCATACACAGTTGGGGGCTGACCTGATGGAAAGCAGCTCTGTAGACAGACCTGGGAGCCCAGGTTGACCATGAGGCAGCAGTGTGCCCTGGTGGCCAAGAAGGCCAATGGTCTCCTGGGGTGCATTAAGAAGAGTATGGCCAGCAGGTGGAGAGAGATCATCCTCCCCCTCTAATCTGCACTGGTGGGGGCACATCTGCATTACTGTGTCCGGCTCTGGGCATCCCAGTTCAAGAAAGACAAGGAACTGCTGGAGAGAGCCCAGCAGAGGGCTACAAAAATGATTAAGGGACTGGAGCATCTCTCTTACGAGGAAAGTCTAAGACACCTAGGTCTGTTTAGCCTGGAGGAGACCAGGAGGGAACTCATCAACACTTAAAAATATCTCAAGGGTGGGTGTCAAGACGATGGGGCCAGACTCCTCTCAGTGGTGCCTGGTGACAGGGCCAGGGGCAAAGGGCAGAAGCTGGAACACAGGAAATTCCATATCAATATGAGGAAGAACTTCTTCCCTTTAAGGGTGGCAGAGCACTAAAACAGCCTGCACAGAGAGCTGGTGTAGTCTCAGTCCCTGGAGACATTCAAAACCCACCTGGATGCATTCCGGTCCAACCTGTTTTAGGTGAACCTGCTTTGGCAGGGGGGGTGGACTAATCTCTTCTGACCCTTACCATCCTGTGATGCTGTGTGATTCTGCGAAACCAAGCTTCAGTTCCAAAAAAGATAAACAGTATTGTATTACTGCGTTAAATGTTGTCCTCTTTTTTTGTTACTCTTATTTTTAACGATTCTACAGAATCAGAGTACTAGCTCAAGGATGCAGAGATGCCCAGCCACCTCTTACAGGCCAGAATCCTTAGTCTGACTAGTGGCCTACCATCATTTTCCTCTACTTCTCCCGAACCACAGCCAAGGAGCAGGTCACAGCAACCTACTGATCTCTCTGCCACCACCTTTCTTCCTGCAGAATACACAGCAGCAACTGCTCCCCACACAAGCAGACATAAACTCAGCATATACATGGGACACTTCCATTGGGCCACCAGTTCCTTGGTTACAGCTCAAGACTTCCTGAAATTTCAGCAACTTACTATATTCAGAAGGTATGTTATAGCAGCCGTGCCTGAAGCACAGCTCAGCAGTTGAAAATGCAAGATTCTACTATCCTTCCGATGACAAATTCAAGTTCTACAGAGCACAACCGTCAAAATCTTGCTTACCAGCCAGCTTCAAAACCAGTTTTATAAACATATACACATACACACCAGGTTTGTAGCTCTAGTCAAAACATTAAAAGTAAACCCTAGGATGTCACACCCTTTTCTTTTGAGATAAATGCTTTAACTTACCAAACACCTTGATCTTCATCATCATAAACCAGCATTCTCTCTAGCAATAATGGAACAGACCTTTCCAGATCCTATACAAATCCAGAGCTGGTAGAATATGCCATTCAGTAATCTCGAGGGAGAACTAAGAATGGAAAACTAATACTCTGTTTAATCTTGAAAGACAAATTCAGAGATCAAATATAAAGAGAGGTCTAACACCCATTCAACAGCATTTTTTCGGACTGGTATGTGATAACTTGAGAACTAATGGTATGAGACAGAACAGCTTATCAGGGAATGTGCTAAACCTAGAAAAAAACTACTGATTTTGGTGCAAGATAGAGAATTCAAATCAGCCTCTTGGGAAAATCTGGATCCCCCAAACTACCTGCTGCTTCAGGCAAAGGATCTTTTTAACATTACCTGCAGTAGCTAGCATGCATCAGAGCAGACTCTTAACTTGAATAAAGGAACACATCAGTTAAGATGTCAGTATTTCACATTAAAAAAAAATAACCAGGCTAGAGGTAAATTTTGTAGGACAGCAGGATGAGGTAGAAAAAGTCATCAGAGGGAAAAGAAGTGCTAAAAGGAAATGCAAGGACTCAGACTGGTGAGAAGAAAAAAATATGTGAGTAGTAATGACAGCACCAAGGGATTTGCTGGAAGGATCGCACATACAGCTGCCAAATCAAAAAGCCAGAGCAGGTCTATTTAAAAGAACGGGAAGGGGGGAAGAGGGTGACAGAGCAGGTAGAAAATAAGCTGCTCAGAGGGTCCATTATGGGGAACAACTAAGAGCAGCTGCCAGAAACAACAGACTACAAAACAAGAAGGGAGAAGATGAGAAGCTGCAGGGGATCCCTGAAACAAAAGGGTGTGAAAAGAGAGCACAAAGGAAAGCGGGAGTTAAACCCAGGAGACTGCAAGGAGCCTGTGATATCTTAAAATGAGACTCTCAAACTTCAATTCAGGGAAAAAAAAATAGATGGTAAAAGGTTTGTGTCTGTATGCGTGGTATTTTATGCTTTGCATTACTAAAAAAAAATGTTTAAAAAATAAACAAGACAAGCTCATTTTCTCAGTCCTCTTTACTTAGTTCAATTTGAGCTTTTTTACTACAGTACAAACAGTAATTGTAATCCAAGATTAATTAACCAAGTTATTAGAAACAGAATTCCACAGCAAATATACCACACTAACCTTTAAATATTTTCTGTTCTGTGAAACCCACCAATTTCAGCAGTTATCCAGACCGCCTCTGGGTAATGCACATAAAACCACTTGCCAGACACAAAATGAGATGAACCACATATATAGTCCCTTCCCTTTCATTAAAAGGCAGCATTTCAGCAAACTGAACTGATTTTTAATATCATAATACATTTGATGTAACACCATTTGAATATGATGTTATATGGAAGATGTTAAGAGCACTACTAAAAATACACATTTACAGGTTTAGCTGTATTTCTACTACACAACAATTCCAAAGTGAACAATGAATCACTTAAAGTTCCATCAAAAGCCTGCACACCAGAAGAACTGCCTTCCAGCCACTATCAAATGGAGAAACAAGCTTTTGACTATGTATAAGTGCCCTACACTGGGCACTGGCTGCGTGCCCACTTCACGGATTGTCACCTTGAGCACTCAGCCCCACAGAGCCACCCAACAGGCACAGCACCCCTCAGAAACCTGAGAGGAGGGCATCTCCAGGACACATCTGGAAGCAGGAGATGGCAACAGCTCCTTTATGGGGCAGTTAGACCTTGGAACCAGCCTCAACAGCTAATCTGCTTCCTCCTTCAGGAGAGTTTGGGTTTATGGATCCATCCCTGCGTTGATACAGCCCTACTGTACTTCACAGAGCTGACACAAGGACTGCTCCCAGGCTCTGCACCCCGAAAGCCTCAAGATGACTTTTCACAACCTAGGCCTTTATGTGCAACACTCACCTAAAATGATAAATGCTTCCAGAATGTCACGATACCCTCCCCATGTTGTATCTTAACTGCATAAAGCTATGTTGAATAGCTTCTCAAGATCATATTCTAAACCATGTCAGCCATCCCTCAGAAGTGCAGCCTATATTAAAATCTTTTAATTGAAACAGGTGTAACACAGGGATATGTTTATTTAGAAACCACAGAAATAGGGGCTCAGTAACCAGTTTGACCAGTGGCATTCCTCTGAACACTGGTCAGGGCAGTAAGGTGGGTCACTGCATGTTTTGTGCTCAGTTCACAAATATACTTAAGCCCAAGCTTAACGTTAGCTTAGTCTCACATATTTATTTCATACCTATAGCTTAACTCATACCTACATTAAGGAGCAACACAGGCAAAGCTTTCTTTTGGCTCAGAAAACCTGACACGCTGGATGAGAAGACTGCCAAGGTCCATACTGGCTATCAACCCACAAAACTACTTCCACCAGGAAAAACGTGGTTATTATTTTATTCTTATTGAGTTGAATTTTCATTTATTGAGAAAAGCTGTACAGCGTTCTCTGATGAGGAACCCATGTGGACTGCAGTTAAAGTACACTGCAAAGGCCATTTATGGGCCATAACAGGCTCTGTTGATATTTACAAACCCGAGCTGCACCTGAAGCTACCAAAGCTGGAAAAACATTACAGATAAGTGACTCTTAATAATCTGTTTTGATATTATTAGTAAGTAAAAGCATGCCTGTATTTGCATGCAAAGAACTACAAATACTACAAAGAGAAACTGAAAAAAAAAGTAGTAAAAAAATCTTCAAAAGTACTAAAATTACATAATTTAGGGAAGATCAATTTATTTGGGGGGGTATACCTATGGTTATGGCGGTGTAAGAGTGGGATCAAAGTGTTCTTCCCTACTGTCCACAATTGCAGGTTAGAAAGTATTATGCCATTAGCATAACATAATAGGCAGTATTCTACAAGTTCATTTATTATACTAAATGTAAATGTATTTAAGTAATGCAAAAGTTGCATTCAAAGGCTTAAAACCAACACTTTAGGCACCTGGGATAATTGACATAATTTCAGAAAACTTTTATTTTTTTTCAGGGAAAGGAATCCAGACACCCACTCAGTACATACCTTGTATTCTCTTAGCTATTGTCAGAATCAAAACTTCCATAACTCACACAAAACACTAAGAACAGGCATTTTTTTCCTTGGGTTTAAGGAAAATCAACAACTATCAACATGCTGATCCAAGAACACAAAACACCAAGAAATATTGACAGATATGCCACAGACTGCTCCATTGAGTTGGAATGCCTGCAGTGCTTTTACCTCTTTAAACACGGAGGAGGATCAGCCCTTCAGAAGCTGTGAGCAAATCCCCAGTCTCACAACACAAGGAGCACATTTGTGTCACGGTTGTTCTGGGTACATCTACAGACTGGGCTTTTCATCAAATGTTGTGGTACTGTAGCTACTGACACTTGATAGCAGTTTAGCAAATCTGCTGAGTACTAAGAAACTGATAATTTTGCTTGTACCTGTTGCATCTGATCTCATCAAACAATCTCCCCAAAGAATCGAACAGTACCTTCCAGAAAGGGGTATCAAGCCTCAAAAAATTATACTATTAAAGAACATTTCCCAGAAGATTTTATCTAGACATTATCACAAAAAAAAAGAACCACTAAAGATACATACTAACCCTGCAATCACTTTTCAAAATACTCTTATCATGAAAATACATGATGTAACCTATTTTTTGATTCCAAGACTGTAAGTGAATGAGGAACAAGTTGAAAAATACAGAAAACCACTACATGCAATATAATGTTCAAAAATAGTTTAAGTGCTTTCAGGATAGTTTCAGATCTGCAAGAATTGAAAGATTGCAATAAACTGCCAGAACATTAGATTTCGTCTGTAAATTCATACTAATCTAATTGCAGAAATGACAGAAATTTTGTTTAAATAAACAATGCCTTTCTATACAGTTCTCTTCCTTAAGAAAAACAAACAAACAAAAAAAAAAAAACACAAATCCAACAAACAAAAAACCACAAAAGAATTAAAAAAAAAAAAAAAGGAAGGAAACAACTGAAAAAAGCCAGCTTGCCCAGCTAGATAAAAGACAAGCTGGCAGATCTTGACAACCACGTACTAATTACACTGCATTTCTGACTCGACAAGATCCTACAAGGACACATTACTGTCCACGGTTCGATGAAGTTTAAGAGCATTTTGAATGTTATTTCTGAATATTTATTCTGTTGCCAACTGCATTTCCTTTTCAATGGGCAAAATTCTTACTATGTTCTGGTTCAACGAAGCATTTTAAGTGTAAGCTTTACTGGATCTACACTTATACATTCATTTCTTTTCAGGAAAGGTGTTAGAATGCTCCACATTTTGCAGAAACACATCTTCACCTAGTTGAATATAGTCCATAAGAAACAGGGGTGGAAAAAGGCATAAAGTATCATATAGAAGTTAGATTTAATTTTGTTCCTGAAAATAAGTGTTGTCTAATGGGACACAGCAAGTATTTTGGGTACCCATATGTTCAGGAAAAAAAAACACCAAAAACCACACAAAAAATCCTGCAGACACACATACACCTCTATACTCTCTGCCAAATGAGATGTCCAAATAGTTCTTCCTCTCTTCCTTTCTGTGACCCAGTATGTGTTTGTTGCCTTTCTGGGAAGTAGATAAAGCCTTCACCCGCTGTAATCACCTTCAACTTTGGTCATGCTCGATTCCCCTCACCTCCTTCTTGTTTTAAATGGTAGAAGAAAAAATTACTCAATAAGCCAAATGTTACAGAAATAAGTAGAACAAATAAAGACAACTCTAAATCCATAGCCTATTATGCATCTATCCATAATCTATAAACATCTATTTCCTTGAACAAAGCAGTGGATTATTTCTTTTAATTATTTCATAGAACATTTGAATGAAAATATTATAAAATAGGACAAGAATGTGATTCCAAAATTAAAACTCTAAAAAGTTTTATATTACCAATTTGAAATACATACAAAATTTGGGCTGTGATAAAATACAACCTTAATTTTACACAGAAATTTTAGTAGAAAAATTAGAATAATTTCGGTATGATTAAATCTATAGTTGGATGAATCATGGGCTTTAACATTGTGTATTTGCTTTGTTTTTACATTAACAGCTATTTCACAAACATTTTAACTTTGCTACCTACACGACACACAAAAAATATAAAGAAAACTTACTGGAGTTTCTACTCCAATGAATTATTATTAAAAAAAAACCTTCTCACTATTAGCATTTAAACACAAATATGAAATATTCAAGGCTGTATTCTGATCTGTTGGAAAGGCCGGGGTTATAACTTTGTCCATTACATTTGAAGACATAGATAACGTGAAAGCGTAGTGCAAAAGCTGATTGTAGCAGCTCAGAGATCCTATCCTTGTACTTCAGATTTTCCTTCTCAGTTTGAAGGAAAATGAATCATTTGCAAAAACATACATAGGTGTTAAACTTAAGACTGGATTGCATTTTTAATTTAACTAGATCACCTGCACTTTATTAAACAAATTAAGTCTAATTTCAACATCTGATAACACTTCATTGAACAAGCATGTAAGAGAACTCATAGCAAAAAATCAAGGCACCTGAGGACTTCATACATTGCTTTTCATTTGAAGGCTCCAAATTGTCAATAATTAGCCTTCATAGCTTCCTTCTGAAGAAGATAACATTATTTTATTTTATAAACAGACAATTTGAGTAAGAAATACTATAATCACCTGGTAAAGTAAGGAATGAAACTAAGACTCCTAGTCTTCTGCTCCATGCTGCAGCCACTACAATACTAAAAGTTCATTCAGTGTTCTGTCTTTTTGCCTTTTTTTTTTCCTGGTACCATTGTAAAGAGGTTTCACTTTATTAAAAGTTTCTGTTAATAGATCTCTGCTAAGCCAAAGAGATCAACTATAGTTACTAAAAACAGACAACAGGAACATGAATTAACAGAAAGAAGATATCCAGATTCTACCATAAAATGAATCCTATGGAAAACGTCAGCTTCTTTTGGGTATTCTGAGTCAGCTCAGGAAGATACTCCATATATAATGCAATTATGTTCTGCTCTCACATAAAACCCACAAACCTTCTTACCCCTCAATACTTCATACGCTATTATTTAGTTTTTAGAATCCAATCAAAGAATAATATTAAAGCCTGCTCCACCACAGGCTATGGATGGCCGCTACTCCTCCATACCTCCTCCACCACATTCTGCCAACAGTGCCTTCAGGGGAAAATGTCCCAAGTCAAAGCAGTAGGTAACAGTAGGTAGGAGGCAAAAAAAACCTCTGGTAGCAGTATCTGTTGCTTAATTAATAATCTGAGCTTATCCTTTTTCCTTTTTTCCTCTCTTTTTTTGAAAGGAAGAACTAAAACTCACTCGGATCACTGAAGGCAAAAGACTTGCTATTTAATCATCTATCCAGCAGTTTAAAAAAAAAAAAATTACAAGTACTACACTACATGAAAGCATACCCAAGCAACACATCCAGTTCACTCGTTATCCTCAGTTATGAAAATAAGCACTGAATTGAACCACTTACCTTTGGCACACTGTTAAAAGGATCCAGGCAGTGAAACGCAGGACTCTCTGACAAAGTTAGGTACACCACTGTCTGAAACAGCAAACAACGCATACTTTAGTTTCAGCACTGAACTTAGAAGAACTTTAGTTAAGTAATTTAGTTTTCATTCTATCAAAATCTCCGAAGAAAGGCTGAAGAGCAGACAGCATGGCTCTAACTTCATCACCTATTTAGCATAAATAGACCTAACTTTTCTCAATGAATACAAGGTCAGTTTAGCCCCAGACCATCCAAACCATCTAGGAAAGAAAGCAACTGTAAACCCAGCCATCACAATACAGAGAAAAATTAGTTAATAAACAGAATTAAAAATTTAGCCCAGTTTTAGAAAGATTACATTTGAAAAAGCCCTGTTATTGACCATTTCCTTCACTTTTACATTAGTCAGTTTAAGTCGCCCATAACTCCCAAGAAAAGGGAAATGCTGTTACACATAGAAAACTGAGGTACATCAGCAAAGGCATAGCTCGCAGTTTTGTAGGACATGACTTTTCCACCCTGGAGGTGCTTGCATATGTTTGAATGTGGAATCTAGCTGGATTACTAATGCCAGCGATTTTGCGCCCTCTAGCACAAGAGGACAACCCTCTAGACCCAAGAAGACAATGAAGTTGGTCAGAGGGCTAAAGAACTCCATTAATGGAAATTCTAGCTACCATGTAAAGAAGAAAGGTTTTACCATGAAGGTGGCTAAGCATGGCCACATGGTCCCAAAAGGAGTTGGACCTTCTCCTTAAAGGAGCCTCAAGTTCTCCTGGACATGTCCCTATAGCTTGGCCTTTGCTTTGCCAGCAGCTGGATAACACAAGCCTCCAGTGGTGTCTCCTGCCCTCCATTGTTCTTTTAATTATTTCTATCCACAACAGTAACCTTTCAGAAGAGGCTTGAAAGTATTTAAACATTTATTTCTCATTTTAATGACACCTCTAACTTCATAGGATATCTGACAAATTCAGACAGAGTAAACCTATTAAGATGCAATTCAAAAAGAAGGAAAAAATTCGGAATGTGTTCCTGCACTGCAGCCCCTAGCTCATAAGGACAACAGATTATAACTCCTACTCAACCTGAGACCAGTCATGCACAAATGTTTCTGCTCAAAGCCCTCTCTGAACAGATTCCAATCAGTTGCCGCTTTACAAAAGCATCCTACAAAGAAATCCTATTAAAAAAAAAGCAATTCATCCAATGATCCCATACAACATCGTGAAGGGGGAAAAAAAAAAGTATTGACAAGTTTATTAAAAATATCTTACACAGATGTTTAAAGCGGGATTTAGATTCCTACCCATAACAACTGGAGTAACAGAACTGCTAAACCCACAGTTTGTTAAACGTTTAAGTATAAACATATTGTTAGGGGTTAAAGCACAAGAGAGTCCCTGCTCCCCAGCTCCCCACCTGCTCCCCAGCAGCTGCAAGGGGAGCGAGAGCATTGCCAGCCCTCCCAAAAAACACAGAAGGTTATTGAAAAAAAAAAAAAAAAAAATTAAAAAAGGAGAGCAAAAGAGCAAATTACAAGGAAGCATCACTCAAACAGAAGAGTCTCCTGATCCAGTTCAGTGGCTGTATGAAGGTATTCCTGTAACAGCAGAGTGAACTACCCCCTTTCTCCTCTGCCCAGGTGCTGGTTGGAATGCCTGCTGCCCCGTTGCCCAAAGTGTGGTTTCAGGTTTCCACAGACATAGTCCATGGGCAGTCCCACTGTTGTGCTTTATGCCCAGTTGGCCAATGACAAGATGACAGATGCTCTACCCCACCTCTTGCTCCAAGGAGAGAAAGAAGATAAAGACATTTATGAGTTTTTCCTAAACTGAAATACTTTAATGAAATGTTAATAATAAAAAAGAAACAACGAAACAGATACAATACATACAAAATCGTATCAAGCTCCTGGGAAGATGACACTGACAGGCACTGGGAAAGTTCCAGACTGGTCTCAGCAACACATGAATTCCAGAATCCAGTTCCCACTGATTGGGATCAAAAGTAGACAGACTGAAAGGGTCCTCCTCATTGAAGATGGGCCAACCTGGTCCCTTTGATCCCTCAGCTTTTATACTGATCAGGACAAATGGGATGGCAGACCCTACTGGTCAGTTTAGGTCACCTGACCTGTCCACTCCTCTCCATAGGTGCAAGCCCTATAGGTGCAAGCATAAACACCCAGGTCAGATGACCCTGGTGGCTGCAGCAATGAGTGTAAACAAGAACCTCTCTCACCTAGGAGAAAGTTGCTTCTGCTCCACCTCAAACCAGGACATGCATTTTGCTATCTCCGTTTTCCACCCAGATGCAGAACTTAACTGTGTTCTCACTGAAAACTTTTCTATATTCAAAGTTACAAAACAGATCTCCAGTAAGTGGGAAAGATTTTAATAAATGAAGCAACACTAAACCCCTGAGTCAGGGCAGATCTATTTTCCTATCGGCTGAATATTTTGTAGGGCATGTTTTTCTCCTGTCAATAATGCAAGAAAATAAAAGTAATTTGGGGTTTTTTTAGAAGATCTTACGAAGATTACCATCCTTCCCCTTCTTACCTCACAAATCATCTCCTGACCATTACCATACACCACCAATGTACTCTACTAAGCTTCTGACTTCTTTCGGTGGATTTTTTTCAATTTTGTTCTTTAAATACACACACAACACCTCTCTCAATTATTGCTCCCGCCTTCACAAATGCACATTCATGTATGGAACCTGCACTTGAAATTGAGCTGAAAAACACTGCTATTAATCATCAGTTCCTGAAAAAACTAACCTTGTATTTATTAGTCAACTACAGAGGAGGTACAGTTGGGGAAAAAAGGAGTTCAGATTAGATCTAGACACATAAGCGAAGAATGAGTCATATGTTTATCTCAATATAACAATGCTAACGTCCTTCTGTACAGCAAAAATGGTTTTACTTTTGCAGCTCAATTAACATACATTAAGAGTAGCAGAATGTTAATGGTGATAGAATGAAGAATCAAAGGAAGGAGATGCACAAGAAAAGCTCATTCCTACCAATGCTTTGACTGAAATAACACTATTAGTCTAACAGACACATAAACACGAGATGCAGACTGGTCTTTGTCCACTCCAGGCTCAGTTCCACTGCATTGTGACCTCCATTTCTGCTTTACTCCTGGTAAAAATCTTCACTTTGCTGTGGAAGAGCCAGAGGAAATTTTCTGCTACAAGCCACACCAACAGCCACTTCCCCAGAAAAGTAACCAGTTTCCATTGCACAGCCCCGCAGACTAAAGCCTTGCCTGCATTGTTCTGACTTGCAGAGTGACTCAAACTCAGGATGGAAATCTGGACCACAAATAATTCACTTATACTTTAAATACGTTCCTTGAAACAATCTTTCAGTTACAGAACTTCAAGATCTCTCTTCTCAAAGGGCAGTAAATGGAAACAGTGGTTAAGCTCTGGGAGCATCTACCCCTGCCAGAGAGTTTGAACTGCAGGTGGGGTTTTCTGTTTCTGCTGCTGTGTCCAGCAACCAGCACTCCAGAGAGCTGCATTTGATAGTAAAGCCAGGATGGGAAAATAACAAAATGAACTCCATCAACATTCAAAATCCTTGGAGCACATGACAAATGCTTACTGTATACCCAAAAGGAACTGGTCCAACATGAGAAAACTTAAGAATTGAAGTCAACAACTTTTTTGAAAGGCACCAAATAGAGGCACAGAGCTGGGACAGTCATGTCCCATGGTATCACCGGTGTCCACCTCTTTTGTACCATCTAGTGTGACATCCATTTGTCATACTTCAATACTAGTATCAACAGTACGGCATTATGTTAGCCCTGCCGCATGCAAAATACCACACTTCCTTACCACTCATCACTGCCTTCATATCCTACGCTCACTACGAGGCCCAGAGCAGAACAGAAGATGACAAGAAGGAACACAAATGGCAGAGTATAGGTATTGGATGAACACATGATTACAAATATGCAAGGTAGAAAGACAGATTTGCCTGTTTGAACCTCAGTCACTTTCATCTGTTTTTGAGACCAAGGTCCGGCAAACACAAATTTGTCCTGCATACAAATCCCCCAGTAAAAAACATTTTTGAATGGTCAAAAATAAAAGTTTGAATTTGATGCTTGTGACCAAGCACCAGATGATAAATATCAGTAACATCTAATAAAATAAGTACCTTCTATTTAACTGTGTAATCTTTAAAGATTACAACCTTAAGAATAAATTAGTGCTCTTGTAATGATTATATTACAAGTAACATCCAAAGTTATTAACCACCTTTCCCTTCACTAATAGCTCCAATGTGCCCCATTTTCTATTTCCCTATGGCTAAAATCCAGATTCAGCCTTACAATGACTATTTCAATGACAATTCTCTCAGGCTCTCTTCCCAATACTCGACCACCTCCTATTTAAATTCTGACATGAAATAGCTAAAATAACCTCTTTGATACTTAATATGCTAATACACAAGAATGACCTGACCATAAACCTGTACTGAACAGAGTGGTAATTTTAACTCCAATGGTAAGGCATTCAAGTGACTCTGATAACTATGATAAAATTCAACAATTGACGTATTACTGGTGACCTTCTGGAGAACAAATGAAAAGCATCACATTAATACAAATTCTCCTGTGGAGAAGATCAAGCTGGCAATCTGCCAGTTCATTACACCATCTAGCTCCACTCCAACATTAAATATTGCCTTCCTTTGTAATTGACTGAAATACTCTGGAGCAATTGCAGGTAACCACTCTGGGCTATTAAAGTATTCCATTAAGACTTCTCCATTAGGCAGATATTTCAAATGAAGTTACATCAAAATAACCTACATTCAAAATATTTTAACTATGCAGACAATTGGGCAAGCACAACCCAGCTCCACCGATCAGCTTAAGCACTCAAAAGCTCAGTGCCTGAATTTGCCTAAAGGGAAAAGAAACTCACCAAGTTTGTTCAAGACTCTAGTATACGGCTAGTATTTTAACCTCCTAGTCATATATAACTTCACACAATTCTCTTAATATTACTTTTTTCTAAAGCTAAGAAAATGGTTAATGTTAAAAAATGCAACTATTCTTTAATTTGGATAAGTTAAGGCATTAACTTAACACTACATCTTAAAACTAAGAATTGAAGACAATGAGAAAACAGAAAGAACAAATGGATTCACATTGTATTTAAGGTTTCAGAAACATTGCATTACAATGTGTGTAACATTCTGAAAACAAACAAAAAAATATAAATCCCTTCACGCTATATATTCTACACAACTAAGCTTTTCTTCTCTTAAGACCATAGTTCCTTAACAGCAAGGAAGCAAGTGAAATGGGGCACAAGAACTGGTTCACTGCCTTGCATGCAGAAAAGACTGCCAGATACTTAAAACGTTAGAGAAGATTTAAGCCCGTATGCCAGCTGTGAAAACGAGCCTAGCTCTTGAAGCAAAGGGAAACACCCGTGTTTAAATGGGCTTTTTTAAGCAGTCCAGGTTTGGAGCCACCACCAGAGGCTGTAAAGGTTAGCCTAAGAAATTCATGTCTCTTCTGAACAGTGCACAGGTAGGAGGTTGTGCATCTTCTCCATTTCTTCTACCAGGGTAGTACACCTCCCAGCCATGCTGTTTGTATCAAAGACAAAGCGATTAGACGCATATCATTGGTTGTTCAAACAATTTTATTTATTTTTTTTTAAAGAAAACACCCACGTATACTTTTGGGGGGTGGGTAGGGAGAGGAACACAGCTAGAGAACACATGCAATAGTTCACACTTGAACCACATGCAATCAAAGAGGCTGTGTTGACCTATATTCTCATTTAACTCCTGCAGTCAAATGAACATCCTCTGGAGATTGTCGTATACATGATACTTTCTCAAAAAACAAGATTTTTAATGTCTACTTGCACAACCACCACCTCCCAGTCTGCTCATGAAGCACATGTAGATCGTTTTCTTAATAGTAGCAATGACTGAAATAAATACTGTATTCCAAAAACCAACATCCAGTGCCAGCTCTCTCTGTAGTTGCAATCCAAGTACTAGCATCTTTTTAAATGGAAAAAAAATAAGGATTATATCCATTAATGACTGCATCTCCTAAGAATTCTACAATATATACTGTACAGATTCAAGTTATTTTATTAAGAGGAATCACATGCTTCTTATGTTCACATAGAAGCTTTCTCCAGAAGTCTGAGCTATTTAAAAAACTGATACCAAATTACTACCTAAACTCACTGCAATATGCAATTTTTTTAATTTCTGGCTTAAACAGAATTTTCCATCTTGATACCTACTGATATTGACCTATTTCAAATTTGATTACGCTAAGCTGCAAAATTCCACAGCAGACCCTGCACAAAAAAAACCCAACCACAAAGCCAGAGCAGAAAAGTCATGAATGGGAGGTTAGGAAGCATTCTTCCGGCAAGGCTACAAACTCTTTGAGAGGACATGTAACATTGCAGCCTCAAAACAAACAAACAAAAAAAATCACAACTAACAAAAAAAAACCCACAGAACTCTCCTTTAGACTGATAGTCGAGCATCAAAATAAATGCGAGACATGTCCAGTCACACTCTGCAAACTGAAGGAGGCTCAAACGTACCCTGCCACCAAAATGGCCTGTTTGTCTAAGCATTCTGATTCAAGAGCCGTCTGTTAAAGATGAAACATTGAAAAATTCCATTTTATCTCAATTCCCTTATTTTTTCTTTTTTATTTACAACAAGGAATAGGAACTCATGATCTTTCTCATTTTCCTTATTTAAGGGTTTACAAGCTGGCTACATAAGCGCACCTATAAATATCCCTAAAACCCACAGAGAAGCGAAGGCCCTGATTTATGCTTAAGGCAGCTTGAAACACCTTGAGATCCCTTAAAAATGTACACTGAAAGACCTAAATTCCCAATTATAATTGGAGATAGACAAGCAGAAACAGAACTATATGTACCGAGGCTGTTCTTAAACTTGTCTCACAGTATCTTTAAGGAAAGGAAAAGGCTTAGGCTTCAACCTTAAGTAGTGCTTAACTAAGCAAGCTTCTCAGGCCATGGTTTGAAAATTAGATGATTATTTTGGTTTCTGTAATAGGATACCTTATTACTCAAATTGCAGATTTGATTTTTCAAAACATCTTAGCATTTATAGTCAGAGATAACCTTCTTCAGCACTTTAGAATTAGTATTTTGTATATATATTTAACGATTCATTCCACTATAAGTTCAGCCCTTTGATACTTTAATTTTTTATTTGTAAAATCTGCACAATGACAGTCTTTTCCATTAGGTAAAATCAGCTCAGAATCTTTGAGAACCTGAATGGTTAACAACTCATCAGCCAAAGCAGTTCCTTCATAAATCTATTTTTATAACTGCGTCTTTGCCATTAAAATAAATACATAAAGAAACGTTAAGACTTACTGAATCATACAAGTTCTGCCAAACCTCTCAAGACAGAACTTTTAATTCAATACTTGTGGATTTCAGAGCTGTGAAAGGTTACTACAAACATATTAATATACTCTTTACAGTAATATAGTAATCTGCACATGTAAATTACTGAAAACACCCACCTCTACTGGAAAAAAGGCATTCACAGATACCTTTTGTAGACATGAAAACCACAGATTCCTGCAAATTTGCTACCATAGAAGGATGCAACCCTAAGACATTATCAGAGACATACTAGGCAGGGACACTTGGTTATCACTCTTGGCTAGGGAGAAAAGTAATTACATCTCCCCATCTACATAGCTAGAGTTTTGGAGTGAGAAGTAACAAAAAAATAGAGTGTAGCAGGGACTACAGAGACACTACAGATTGAGTCAAGTAAGGCAGACTTAGCCCACTGGCAATTCAAAGTTAAAGGCTGACTGCAAACCTTATTAGAGCTCCTATTCTGGTAAATTATTCATTCTTTCATAGTCCAAATGAAACCTTTTTTTTTTTGCGTACATTCAACAACAAAGCTTGTCTGTGCCAGACTAGCACTGCCTGAATTCAAAATAACAGTGCCACTCCTCTGCAGTAAAATGTATGGATAAATTGATGTTAAGAGGAATAGGTCAAGGTCAGTTGTTGTCTTTGAAATCACCAGGCAGCTACAGAATTGGAGGAAATGCACAGTGCAGATCCTGCCTGATCAAGGAAAACAGTCAGAAACAACTTGAGAACTCTCAAACAGCAAAGTGGCAACTTGGTACATAATGCTGATGGAAGGAGGTCTGGTCTGAGCCCTCCCCATGTGCTGCAAAAGCAGTCACCACCAGCTGCAGCAATCACTCCCTGCACCTCAGCCCATTTGCTGAGGATGTATGGGTTTTACCTTTCCTTCAGGTGCACAGCCACCAGGTATATAAGGATGCGAAGGCATTATTGTCCAAATAGAGTATCTTATTCTGAAACATAGACAAGCTCTGCTCTGATCTGTTCAGGCAAAGTGCATTGTAAGAGGGCAAGAGGAAATGGGCGCAAACTTGTACATAAGTTCCATCTAAACATGAGGAGTGACTTCGTCACCTTGAGGGTGACAGCACTAAAACAGGCTGCCCAGAGAGGTGGTAGAGTCTCTGTCTCTGGAGACATTCAAAACCCCCATGGACAAGCCTCTGTGCAACCTGCTCTAGGCAGGGGGGGCTGGACTAGATTATCTCCAGAAGTCCCTTCCAAACCCATATCATTCTGTGACCTGAAGTTCTGTCAGCATAAACAAAAGCCATTTCCCTTTGAATGGATGTCAAAAGGAAGTCCAGGCAGAGTGGCCCTTGGGTGAAGAAATCTATAATGACTTCAGCTGAACAAGCAAGTTGAAGAAATCTCTCTCAAGGACCAACAGCAGAAAGAATAGAAATATTTATTGTTTACTCAAACCCAGTTGAATGTTGAAAAGCAGAGGCTCCAGAACTTACATAAGCAACTGGAGCCCATCAGTAAAACTGAGGGAGGGGAAAAAACTCAAAGGCCACCACACAAAACCCTTACCAAAACTGGAATATGCTCAAATAGTACCTGGTGCTACAGGTCAGTAATGCACTGCTGAAAATTATCTTCCTTGGGAGCAATGAGCCATTTTTGTCCCAATACATTAGTATTAGTATCTAAGGCTGGGAAAAAAACAGCATTCCAGATTTAAAGGATTTTTTGAGTTTCTTCTGATAGCCAAGCTGAAGAAAATTAGCAAACTTCATGTGGTTCAAGTACAAAACTATCATCACTAGGGGTTCACAGCTAAAAGCCAAATGACAAACAACTTAGAAATGGCTTGGCTAGGTGGTAGATGGTAGTCAGTGACGTGTGGTACCATGACTGTCCTCTTTGGACATGTCCTCATGTCCACTGGCAGCCTCCAAAGTCAGCACCTTCAACATGCAGATCAAAACAAAACCACTGGGTTCCTCAGATCCACAAAAAGGAACAACTGCCCAAGTTCCTAGGATCACTACCTCCCAAGAACACAAAGTCCCCCCAGAAAACCTGTTTTTTTCTTCCAAGTTAATCATCAGAAACTGTTGAAGCAGTTTTTGGTTGATCTACCCCAGAAACTTTGCTTTAGGTTGATAATGAGAAACATTAAAGCAGCTTTGGTTCCACCACAGTGTATAGCAGCCCTAGCTGCAGCCACTGCTATTATTGCTATTTGAAAGATAACTAGGTATTCCAAAATCTCATAATACCCAAATAAAATTTGGCAACAGCCTACCTTCTGAGGTTTTCAGCACTGATTTTCTCCCTTTCACGTCTTGTACACATTTGATGGTGTCTTATTGTACTCATTTTAATCACGCCAATTCAGTGGCAGACTACAAATGAAAATGCAATAGAAACATTGCAGGCCCTGTAACAATAGTCAAAACAAAGATTTCCTATGGCAGCTGTCAAATTAATGACATCTCCAAAGCTATCTAAATACAGTATCTGGGCAGAAATCCAATTATGTCAATTCTGTCTGAATACCCCAAAAGAGAGTCCTACTGGGGTTAGAAATGGAAAATAATTTTAAGTGCAGATTAGCTACACAAGCAGTTCCACACTCGAAACCAGAACAAGGGAACAAAAACCTAGAGGCATGACATTTATCTGGACACAAGGGAGAGGGCAAAAAGAACTGTTAGACATCTGGCAAAAGGTCAAAGCCAATTACCTTGACCAAATTTGCCCCCAAGATAATAGCTTCCAGATTCACGTCTTTGAAATAAGATGTATTGACTCCAGTAATTAGAAAGATTTCTGCTTACCTCTGTACCCTCCCTCCCACCTTGCATTTTCCAAATTTTCTTTTTCCCAACAAAATATTAACAGCAGTAGAAGAACACGCCAACTTCATATAAAGACAAACTAAATTTATCTAAAACATATGTAAAAGAAAATAATATTCACCCTCACTTAAATATTAGGCAGCAGTGACAAATGGTATTCAGGGCTTTTATCTCAAGAGCATGATTTCTTGCTGCTTTTCTTAAACCATTGTAACCACTGATTTCCCTTTTGCCTTGGAAGTGCCTGTGTTACCACTTAATTATGTGGCAATTTCAGTTTGCTGAACCTTGCTACAGGACTCTGTTTATTTAGTTATAAAACAGACAATGATTAAGGTGAGGGGACAAATAGCCTTTTAATTCAACAAAGAAAAAAATACAAGAATTTATGTTTTCTTTCTTTGCAGGCATACTAAAATAACTGCTTTTGAAACTACACATAAAAAAAAAAATTATCTGTTTTTTTAAATGAAACTATTCAATGGACTACTACCAAAGAAAAAACTGCACGTGCCAAATATCTAAAACAATATATATTGTTTAGTAACAATGTTCTAATGAGAAATCTTTCCTCTACAAATAGATAAATAAGCCTTTAAATAAATATAAGGGAATGATGATAAAACATAGCAGACTGATTTAGACAAAGTTTCTAACCTTGATCCATCCATATACTGGAGAGAACACTTTCAAAGGTAAGCACAGAACACACTGCATATCTATTGCAAGTGCTTCTGCCATCAACATGATAGCAAATTCAGGAAAGAGTAAAGCATTCATTATGAATGAGCCTATATTTAGGATTGCACACTCCAGGCTGTGCTTCTTACGCCAAGACTCACACAGTTAAGAGTCAGGGGCGTTGTCACTGTTGGATAAGGTGGCTTTTCCTGAGCACAGTCATAGAAAGGTTTGACTTGGAAGAGACCTTAAAGATCATGTTGCTCCAACCTCCTTGCGGTGGGCAGGGACACCTCCCACTAGAGCAGGTTGCTCAAAGCCCCATCCAACCTGATTTTGAACACTTCCAGGGATGGGGCATCCACAACCTTTCTGAGAAGCCTGCTCCAGTGTCTCACCATTCTCCGAGTAAAGAGTTTCTTTCTAATACCAAATCAGTAACCTATCACATTTTCTGATGTTAAAGCATCATTTCAAATATCAGACATAATAATTTTAACAAAACTTGTTAATAATACACTTTGCGTATTTTTTTACAATGAAAAAATACAGTGTATTTAAAATAGCTTCCAATTGAACCATGTAGTCAGTGAGGCTGTCAGAAACACGTTGGTAAAGCCTAAAACAAATTTCTTCAGCTTCATATTATTTTTTTTATTATTTTAAGAATATATTCAAGGAATCCATTTGTTGCCAGTTCTTTATTACAAGAAATTTCATTTTTGCATTTGCTCTCTAGAACACACGGTGCACAGTACCATGAATCCTCCTTTATGTCACACAGGCACTGCAAATCCAATTACTACTCTATTAGGTCTCATTTAAATCCCATACGGTGTGACAATAAACTGAACGAAATGAGCATGAGCACGTTTTTCAACCATCTTTACAGTATGACATAGGTGGCAATCACAGCTTAATAAAATTTCATTTAGAAGGACGGCAACTCTGAATTTTCTCATTCTCTGCCAGGCGTTTCACAGAGACTTAGGAAATGCCACTTGCTTCTTCCCACCCTACCCTGAAGAAGCCATTTGCCCATCTCTAATTTCATACTTCTCAAACACCTGAGCCTTGTGCTTGTAGCACAGAAGTTTGTCTTGGTGCTCAATGCTTAATACACTGCCAAATCCTACCGACTACCACGTAGTAAATTCAACTTTTACTCCAAAGGCATCGTAGTTTCTTTTTTTAAGATTTCCTGGGTAAGGAACCCTTTGATACAGGGTAATGTCAAGATAGAAAGCAGGGAGGGCAGAGCAAAACAAAGCCTCACTATACTGAAGGGAACTGAAAAGCCAATTGCATTTTTAAGTAAGTTCTTATCCTGTCTAGATGTAAAACACTATTATTGCTAAAAACTGCAAAGTAAATTTGCGCATCTTTCAGAAGCTCTGAATACTTCATCACTCCAGTGCAGTTAGTTTATGGATATTATAAATTCATGCCCCTCTACCTTCATTACAGTATTGCCCCCAAGCTAGTCACACTACCACAGATGTCCAGGTCTGCCTTCTCCTTCAGGAATTCGAAAACCCCAAAGAAAGTACAAATGAGGAAAATTTTTTATTTACTAAGTAGTCATCACAGTCAAAGCTCTCTCTGAAGGATGCAGAAGAGCCCCATTGAATAGCTGCTTCATGGCTGACCTGACTAAATCATCTACCTCATGCAGGCTATAAATCAAAATGTCATGCTGATATTTAAACACACGGTCTGTCGTTAAAAAGTAAGAGTCAGGAAAACACACTCTGTCCATTTTCAAACATATTCCCCAGACACTTTACTGCTAAGACAGAAAGGTTCAAAGTTTCAAGAACAGACATAAATATTTCAGTCTTTCCATTAAACAATTTTAGTTATAATTTTATTAAGTTTTGTCTTTTACATGCCTAACACCAATAGTCACTAAAGTCATGTGAAACAAGTACTAGGCTGAGGGAGACAGGATGCTGATGGGAGGGAGGGTAACTAAGTTATTTCAAGGTTTGTGCTCCAATTCTGTAATTAGAACAATTAGAAGATTTGGGCCACTGCTTTCTCTGCCTGGAAGAGATTATAAAGACAGTAACATTATTGATTTTGTTTTCTTTTTGCCAGAAAAGGAAACAAAAGGTGGAGAGGTTTTTCCATGCATATTACTCAATCACATACCTTTTCTAGTGTACTTCCATGATTTTTTTCTGTGTGCTCTTTAAAACGCTTTCCCCTCTGCTTTGTCTATCTTTTGTTTCATTTTAAGAGCCTTCCATTTACCTTAATCTAAAATTATGGGCAGACCGCATTAAAGAACAACAGGAGCCAGACCACAGACCCTGAATTGACTCCATCTTTGCAGCTTTGAGCAATATAACAGACCTTAAGGAAGAGAAGCTTCACTTACAAAAACATGAAGATGCCAGCTTGACACAAATGTCTTTGCCTGAAAATGAGTAAGGCGCTAAGAGTATAATCTCTTATTTTTTAAATCTAATAAAGAAATGAAAATACTAAATTGCACTTGTATACTTAAAAAGCCTTGACAACGCTGGTTTACTTTCAAGGAGGCAGAACAACCTCCTCTCCTTTCTAGATTATTTTAATTATATTTGCTTTCATTGTATTTTTCCAGTCCTTTCAGTAGGCTATGATAGCAAATACAGATCCTGTAACAAGAACTTATTCTCTTTGGGAGTTACACCTCTTGAACTGCAAAAGAGCATAAACATTCCACGTGCTTCAGAACAGAAACCCTACTGACATGAAACCTAAGAGTAACAGTCTCAGAAACCCACTGTCAATTGCTAAAGCATACACACAATTTTTCTTTGAAAAATGTTACAACCTTCCATTTAAACAGTGATATCACAGATGCTATAAGTGTTTTCTTCTAGACAAATATAAAGTAACAGTTCCCAGTAAAACCCAAGAATTTTCAAAGCTAGAGCCTAAATACAGACTATGAGCATATCAAGTACTGAAATTATAGCTACTGTATTTTTAGAAGCACTAGGTACCTTAAGAAAGCAGTACAAGCTTCAACTTCTTAGCATATTTGACATATGGTAGCAAAAAAAAAAAATAATTAAAAAAAAAAAAAAAAACAAAAACACAACAAAAAACAGTCCAGGAACAGACATCCTGTGCAAACAGGATTCAAAATTCTGGTGATAGTCCAACAGTCAGAAATAAACATACCACAGTGAAGCAATACCAAGGATGAAAAGCATGATGCATCATCTAGTACTGGTTCTGCCCCCTTATGGAGTACACCATTAATTCATTCCTTTGCCAAAAAACTATTTTCACTTTATGTTTTGCTAACTTGTAGTAACTTTACATGTGCAAACTTATTTTTTCAACTAAAATCATTTTGTCCTTCCTGCTGATGACATGTACTAGGGATCTCAAGAAGAGTCAGTCAACTTTTTATTACAGAGTACTTGGTGAGACAAAGGAAACAGAGGACAGGAAAAAAAGCATCCCTTCAGAGTACCTACCCACCAGAATTCCCTAGTATGGCTTTCTGTGCCAGTTACTGATCAGTAATGCAGTTTTGAAGAAGACAGTGTTACATTTATAAACCATAAAGCTTAGTGTTACATGCTTTGCATAAGTTATGTGTCTGAAGCCAGTTTTAGCTCTGCCACCCAAAAAAGCTGGCCAGATTCACCACAGAAACATGAGTCCTCTTTTCCTGCAGAATACAACCTGGTAGGAGCTTCAAGTGGGTCTCAGAACCAAACTCAATGCTGCCACAGAGAAATAACACTTCCAGTTAATAAAGCTTTAGATTTTTAAAGGAGGCATCACCTCAAAGGAGGGTGGTGGTGGTTTTCTTCCATCCTTTTAATATACCTGCAGGCAAAAGCCTTCTTTTTCTTATCAATTCTCTCCCCAGAGCTGAGAGGCAAGAGGACTGCCTGAGCCTGCTCCTTGAAGAAGAGTTACGCTGGCAAGCAGAACAGTAAGTAATCCCATATAAACGCCAGCTTTAAAAAGTTCTTGGCACATGCTGCTCAGTCAAATTCATGATGTCAAGTTAAAGAATGAGTCATTATACTAATATACACACTTCCACAAACTCTGAAGGCATCTTGTGGACCTATACAAAAGCTTTACTGAAAAACGGAACGAGACTGTGGGGTCACCAAAAAACTCAACCACAGAACTTCTGTAATTCTCAGCAGGGCAGGATTTCCCCCACTGCTCAAAAGACTGACTCAGGCTAACTACCACCAAATGTTACAAAACAATTCTTCACTTTAAAAAAAATTCCAACCCAAAATGAAACAAAAAACCCACACACATCAATGGATTCAGGGAAAACTTGCAGAACTAAAAATATTTGTAAATCAATGGCCTAAGGGCAGCGTGAGTTTAGCTTCAGGTCTACAGAGCTTCTCCAAACAGCACTAACAAGTAAACGAGAGTACAAACATACCAGGGGCACGTCCTGCTTGCTAGACCATGCTTATCATATTTTCATTACTTCCATTACCTGCAGCATCTAAATTAAAGTTTGGATCGGCATGCAATCATGTCCTAATTTTATTGCAGAGAGATCTGCCAAATTGCTCCTCACTGGTGTCTTCAAAGACTGCATCTGCTATCTGAGCTCTTGTTTTTAGTAAGTGGCTGATAAAGATTCCACACCTTGAGTACAATATGGAGTGGGAGGCTGGTGTAGTAACTCAGACAAGAAGGTCAAGCAGTGCAAAAAAGGAGGGAAAAACAGGACAAGATCAACCAAAACCAAAGAGGAACAACACTGAAAAAATCGCAGAAAGATTTTACGCAATTAACAATTCTCTGCACAGACGGGAAAGGAAAAAATACATACAGAAAAGCTATGCAGAATTTAGTTTTCTTAATTAAAATGATGACAAACCACCATTAGTAATAACAGGTTTGTGGGTTTTTTGTTTTTGCTTGGTTGGGTTTTTTTCACTTATTCAGAACAATTTGACTGAAAGTACAGGTTGACTGGTAATAGCCTAGGTACAGACAGAATTTTTGATACACTGAAATTTCAGAGATAATAAAATCAAAGAAATTTATAAACAGTAATGTAAACGTAGACCATCTATACACCAAAAGTTAAGGTTTTGTATTTGACAGCTTAAATGCTAATCCTAAAAAATAAAATTAAAAAAATAATAAATTCTAGCCAGGTTTTCAGAAGGGGAAGCATTGCTGAGATTTTTGTTGTTAATTCTGATCCTATTCAAAGACACAAGATGAAAAGGCTCAGGATTCTTCAAATGTCTGACTACATATTTATTTCGTGATTTTTGGAAGTTTCTTTCCAAACTTAAAGGGCAGGTGTCAAGAGGATGGGGCCAGACTTCTCTCAGTGGTGCCTGGTGACAGTACAAGGGGCAACAGACACAGGCTGGAACACAGGAAATTCCATCTCAACATGAGGAAAAACTCCTTTATTTTGAGGGTGACAGAGCACTGCAACAGGCTGCCCACAGAGATCATAAAATCTCCTTCTCTGGAGATACTCAAAACCTGCATGGATGCGTTCCTGTCCAACCTGCTCTAGGTGAGCCAGCTTTGGCAGGGGGTCAGACTAGACGATCTCCGAAGGTCTGTTCCAACCCCCACCGTTCTGTGAGCTGGTGAACCCGCTACCCTGTGCCAGTTCATGCTCCTGACCACGACGTTTAACCAAGGAGAGCTGCCCTGTAGCCCAAAGCAGGAATGTGCGCACCCAGGAGCAGCTTCCAACCCTCATGCCTGGCACGGGTGAGAACCACAGATTCTTGACTCTGACCAGAAGATTCATCCTCATCAAAATGATTTATTAATTAACATAGGCTTACTGAATCAGTATTTTCCAGGAGGAAGGAAAACATTTTTCCACCAGAAGGCTGTGTGACTAAGAACATTAGAATCATTGGTAATTATAAACACATGTAAAACTGCAGCTTTACATCACTGAACACCATCCCTTCGCCGTCACATTCTTATGGCAAGTGGAACGCACAACACACACTTTCATTCAAGGTCAGGAACGGGAATTAACTGGCACACGGCAAGTTCAACCGAACCATGGAAGTGATCTAATGTGGAGAAAACACACAATCTTATCAAAAGTCTTGGGGTTTCATACAAATCAAAGAGCATAAAGGCTGTGGGTTGGAAGCAGTTATGAACAATTTCTCTACCAAGATATAACATTTACCAAAAAAAATTCAGGAAAAGATTTAGTGGAGTAACATGATTTCCCCTGTGAACTCTCCCTTATTGTTGCAGGAAGACAGAATAATTTTAACAAATTTTACCAGCTAAGCAACTACTGTAGCAAAATATTAATCAAATTACATGTCCCCCTCTTTATATAAGAAGTTCTTCAAAAATAAAGAACAAGAGTTTTGAAAAATTCAAAGAATTTGTGTATCTTTACATGAATACAACTGATTTTAATAATGAACCATCTTATTAATTTGCCTTTCACAAGGAGGAGATGTTTTTCCTAACAAAAAACCTGACATAAATGCCCCAAACATCTTTTCTGCATTTAAAAGGTTTTCATGGAGTATCCAGAATTAAAAACAACCCTGGTACAAATATCTCCAGTAATGCTTCCTCAGCTTTTATTAACCAACAAAAGCTTAAGAAATTTACTCATGAAGTGCAATCAATACAGAACCTTTTAAGGAGACACAGAATATACAAAAATAACAGTTGAACAATACATAAGAATTAAGTTCAGGCATTAAAGTCTGAAAGAAAGGTTTAGTTACAAAAGGAGTTAGAAAATGAAGGATTAAAAACAGTAACAGAGTTGCCAGTAGCAAAACGATGCTCAGTATTTCTTAGCATCTCCTGGAATAAACACAGCACCACATATACTGGCAGTCCTGCTGCAATTAGTGCGTATTATGGAACATAAATTACGTCTACACCTTACTGCATTAGGACAGCGGCTCAGAAATAGGCATGCAATCCCTCCAGCACAATTTACTTCAAAGCCTCCCCCCTCCTCTGCCTACAGAGCTCAGCAATAGATAAAATTGAGAATGCAGTTTTCATTCATTTCTTCCAGGCACTCTAAAATTCACACATGCACCTCGGAGTGGCTTGAAATCTGGTGTGCCATATGGCAGTGCATTTGTCATTTCCAGAAATATGTTGAATGTGGGTTCCAGAGATATAAAGCCTGCCCCCCCAAAAANAAAAGAAAGCAAGCCAAACCACCACTCCTGAAGACAACTGATTCTGCTCAAACACCACCACCAACTTCATATTATGTACAACTGTCGAGGTTGGGCTTTGATCAGGCTTCAAAGAACCTCTTCATTTGCCCCAGAAAATAAATCTGATGCCTTAGCTTGTGGAGGCTCATTTCCCTACTGTTTTGCAACTCTGTAAAGTTATTTACACTTGCCTTAAGTGAGACTGAAGTAGAAATAATACATCAACGGCAACACTAGAATTATACAAACATGTTGCACTCGGAGCACAAAGTAAATGATTTACAAGCTGCAAAGTAGGGGAGAATAAGGATCAAGAGTTTTATGGCTATTTCAGTGTGAACCAACTGAAGAAGAAATAATTACTTCTTCCCACTCCTGCATACAAAGTTTAATGACGCACGTCACAAAATAACATTCAAAAAAATAACAGAACAATTAGCAAACAGATTTATTTCTTTTTAAACCAAAAAAGAAATAAAGCTCTCCTGCTGGCTGAAATAATCACACAGGCTCCAAACTCAGGAAATTAGAGTGAGATCTCAAAAAGTCGGCAGAGCTGAGCTAAACATCTTACTGTTGCCAAAATGAGCAAGTCCTGTGATGTAGGTAGAAAGTGACTAATTCATCCTTCTACCACAATTTCTACTTTCCAGGGATGTCTGCTGTGCACTATTTGCAATCTGGGACAAAATGATCCTTTTTCTATTTAAAAAAAAAATGCAAATTAGCAAGCAGCAATCAAATGACAGGAACGACTTTCCTCCTGGCTTTCTTCTTTCACAGCTGGAATCACCCATCATGGTATTTTCCAACACAGAAAACAGAGAATCATTCAACTCTTTGCTGGCACACTCAGTTTTACCTTCCTTTCTTTACTCCTCACGTTGTTTCCTGAAACTAAGTTATCTTTGCACACATCTTTTTACCCCGAGGATGAAAATTAACAGCAATAACCCTGTTGACAAGAACTGCTTTGGGACTGGTACTTTATTTTGGAATACACACAGAAATAAAGAAAAACCTGTCTCCAGAGGGGTGGATCCTAGAGTCTCTGAAGAACTTCCCGTGTGTGTATTCCGTAGCAAAACTTGTTTTGGATATAGTGTATGTATACAATTTACCAGAATGGGGAGGGGACTGGAAAGGCTGGATGAAAGTGCAGGTGATTCTGTAATCAGTCTGATCCAGCCCTACTGCAAGGTTTCTTTGTGTACGGAAGAAAATGAAGAGCATTTCTACCCGAACCGGGAAAGAATACTTGAAAGCACCTAAAACAACTTACGGCAGCAGCAACTGAGATATTTAACATAGCACAGACATTGTTCCACTATACTAATCCATCATGTTCATTCAAGACCAGGATCCATTCGGCTGCTCCAGCTGATGAGTGTTTCAGCCATCCAGACACAAGACTAGCACATATCTGCCACTCACATCTCCTAATGATGACAGCATATCTGCTCGATGCTGCTCGGGGCAGTGGGCTTTGAGAAAGCTAGGGTTTTTTCCCCCAGGTGTAACAAGCACAGAGCTGCCAGCCACTGATGTTGCCATCTAGGGAAGCTATTCCTAGAAAAGCAAGAAAAACTTGTGGGCTGAGCTGCAAAGACAATGTAGATGCTAAAGCAAGCAGAAGCATCCTCTGTAATAAAAGCAGCAAAGAAAATCCCCACGTCTGCTAGGATTTCGGTTGATGAGTACATCTCTCCCCCCACAGCCAATACCCAGGCTTTTTAGATACATTCAATTTCTGGGTAGACCGAAAAGCTGCTTTCACACGCTACAGCAAAGTTTTACTGTGTCCAGCACAACAAAGTATGCTAAATTTCCTAAACATTGTAAAGTTATTCATCACAAAGCAGAATAAAAACAAATAAAATCCCTGCACTTTATAGAACTTTCTATGTCCTTTGCAGGTTTCATGAAAACAACCTATTGATGCTGCCAGAACATTTCAAGAACCACCCAAGTCTGTGCTCATCAGGTCCAGATCAGTTATAAAGAAAGGAAATTCCCTCATGCAAATCCCTAAACGAGAAAACAACTGTAGCATGATATATGGAGGGGGTGTTCCTGGGTAATATAGAAGAAATTTCTTCTAAAATTGCTCTTACAATAAAATCAGTTTGAAATTCAACTGTTACCACATACTTAACTGCACGTCTAAAAACAGAAAAGTCGGCAGCCCCTGAAGTTGCACACACTCTGTCATCCTTGTACGGCTATTACTGAACTGGCAACAAACTACCCTAGACACCCAAAAGTATCTAGAATAGCCGTTCTCACATCATCACAACGAAAATGCTAGAGAGACAGAACTGATTCTCAACTATGCACATGCTTCTTTACATACATGCTTTTTCTTGCCACAGTCCCAAATCTAAGCCCTAGAAAAGTTAATTAAACATACTCAGAAGTGGCTCGAGTATCATAACTCAGTTGATGAAATATTTGGAAGAGTTCACTGTGTGGCTTTGAACCAGAGCAGAGGAAGAAACCAAAGCTCTGCAGGTAGCAATATACTCCTTGGGGATCTGTCATTGAAACGGTAACAATCCTTTAGCTGAAGCAAAGCCAAAAGACTCAAGACGGGAAAAGAAGCTTTAAAAAGTAAGAATGTAGAAGTTTACTTCCTGGATACAAGACTAGCAAACTACCACAACTTTAAGGTATGTGCCAGTACAGCTATATTCTCCTTTTTTACTTACAGATTTAGCCTTTAAGGTGTTCTATGCACTTTTTCAAGCTCTCACTGCATATTTTAACTTTGTACTTAAAGATCTTCCTGCGTTCCGAGACAATTCTTACTATTTTGCTTTGATGCTTTTTTTCCTTGGATGTTTTCCAGATGAAGCTCTAAATTGAAGTTCAGCAGAAAAACGATCAGAGCACTACATTTCAATAACAGAAGCGTTGAAAATGTGGCCTTCAGTGTATTAAACTCATTGCTGGAAGCTACATATGAAAATATATTATCCACCTCAGAAAACTCTCCATTGTTATAATTTGGTCATTTCACACACCAGTGATCAATCTCAGCTGAGCACATTCTGTAAGTCCACACATAATGATAAAAAATTAGATGCACCAGAGAAAAATTAAAGCCTTTCCTTCGTGAACAAGTTTATTCACCTAGTGATTTTATATAAAAATCACTTTTCTGCTGCTTCTTGGTATGAAGCTAAACAAGCTGAAGATATATAAATTGTTGATTAAAAGGGTCAATGACTCAGCAACCTGCATTATGTCCACTTTGCAGCAGAAGCTGGTATAGGCACAAAGAAACAACTTTTTAAAAAATAAAAACAGTCTTAGAAGTATGCTCAAGTAAGACATTTCTTTGTTAAAAAGAAAGCTACATATATATTTTAAACTATTAGCTGTAAATCTAGTAAATTGTCTAACTCTCCTTAATCGCAGGATTTCTGTTCTCCAACTAACTTTCCTTTACCTACCCTCAGAAATGTAAAAGTTTCAGCTTGTCACATATAAAAGCCTCAGAATCAGCCACTGTCACTAAGTACATTACAGCACACCTAGAAGCTGAAAACCCTGGGCTACATTTCAACACAGAACAAAACTTTCTCATAACAGCAACATACTGAAGAAATATTACTAAAAGGAGAATATCCAGCTACTGAAAAAAAGAAGAACCTAAGTAAGATTGCTAGTGGTCTTCCCCCAACTCCCTGTCGTGCTGAGGTCCAGCGCTGGACCTTATCACACATTTCTCACTACAGCAGCTCTCCCATGATAAAGAGCAGGCAAGCAGAAGGAGGATGCTGCATAGGGAAGGAAAGTACAGTGTTATTTTTATACAGTTCATTTTAGCCCAAAGCCAGTTCATGCTGGCAAATCTTACCCCAATTTGGACCACAGCGATATTCATAAATTCAGTTCAGATTTAATGACTCATTCCCAAATACCAGGTTCCAGGGATATACAGAAGTAGAAAATGAAAATACGGTATTCAACAGAATAACCTGAAAGACACTCTGTACTTACTCCCAGCCTGAGCAGATGAAGTAAGCCTACAACCTCATTTTTGTGACTGGTGTGTGACTACATGGTTAGAACAGTGAGCCAACAAAACAAGAACAAAAATATCTTCATCCAAATCCCATTCACAGCTGTTAATTTAATGGAAAGGCTTTTTCAATGTGAAGAATACATGAGTAATAGCCTCCACAGCAACAGCAGACCATTAGACAAGGGGCTTCAAAACACAGCAGTTGGACGCCATTCAGCTACCTGACAGCCTCTAAGTCGCTTGGAAAACGCAAATTAATCAGAAGACATGTATTTCTAAGGCACTGATTGGTACAATGATCCCCCCAGTACTGCAAAGGGAGAGGAAGGGACACGGTGCGGGGAGAAGGCAGATACAGATGCTTTGAAAGAGGGATTAGAGCAAGGGACTGGGTGACTCAAGAACACACATATGACCATCACCCTTACACAGCAGCTACAGGAACATACAAATGTTGTATGTAACTTCTCCACCACAGCACTCATTTTATCCTTCTGTAAATTTACAGTATTTTAGGATATTTTAGTATTTTGCACTGAAAATGATACTAAAGCAACACAAAACACCCACAACTTTTCTCAATGTGAAAATACTTCCTTTTATTTAGTGAAAGACATTTATTGACTGAAACACGTGGGAGCCCACCTCAATATCCTAATGCAATGCCAGAACATATTCATGGAAGAAGAAATTTTAAAACAATTATACAGAACATAAGGGCTCAACCTGTCCTCATTTCAGAAACCTCACCAACTGTATCTTTGAACATCGTTTTTAACTGCAATGTTTCAGTCAAAACTTGCTGTTTTATTTCCAAATGAGTGTAACAGTGCCAGACAGGATACAGGGCTTTTTATTTTTAGTTTAATTATTTCTTTTTAATTGCTGTGATATATCTGCCATATGGATAGATTACAGACAACCCAAAACCAGATCCACTCACAGTCAAGGCTATTCCCAACCCAAACTATGTACATAACATTACAAAATGGAAAAGAGGGAAGAAAAAGACTAACAAAGCCACAAAGCAGAGATGATCACCATCTGTTTAGATAACACAGCAATCAAGGCACGCACCAATTAAGTTAAAGTTTTTCTGGAATGAAGATCAAATATTTACCAAGTTAGTGAAATAAAATGCTATTACCCTAAGAAAAGCTAAATGTGCATCCACGTAACCACCAAAACTCTGAGTTACACTAATAACAGGTGCAAGTTACGGGGTTCTGGTGTTTTGACTGTTGTTGGGTTTTGTGGGATTGGGTTTGTTGAGCTTTTCTTATATCTAGTAGACACCACAATTTTAGAAGGATGATGTCAGCAATTTAAACAATCCACTGAAATCCAGCTGCTTACCACCAGGTGTGGCACATTGCAAGGTGGGCACATCTCTTACCTTGAAAAACTGGCCCTAGGAAAGCAGGGCAGAAGAGAGAGCCAAGGGCTACTGACAGCAGGGGACAAGCCAGGTGGCAGAGGAAGGTCACTGCTTCTGGCTGCCAACACTGCCCAGGCAGGACAGCCAGGATGGCTGTGCTTGAGGCTTGAGGTTTGACAGGCAACACCTGATGTTTTTTCCTCCCACCTGGATGGGATTTGAGCAGACCAGTGGACATGATTACATCTGTTTTAAATTCCAGGTTTCCAAATTTCAAAACTAAACACCAAACTAAACCATCCCTTGTTTTCCCCAGGAGGAACTAACATCCTTTTTCCATCAACTTAAGAAGGGATTATATCAAGCACTGCCTGATCCATCCCTGCTCTGCAGCATCTCAGTATTTTCCTTAAACAACACTGAATTACTAACAGTTCCACTGACTTTATGGGACTGCTGATAGAGTAACACAACCTACAACATATAGGTGTAACGTCTGTCTGTAAAAATAAACTGGCTATGTGACACTGCAGACAGAAGTTCAAAATGTAATTTAACATACATGTCATGACAAGTTAAAGAATGTATAACTAAAACAGAATTGATCTGCAATGTCATTGTGATTCTTCTCTTGAAAATACCTACTTACGGCTCTAGTTTGTGTTTTGTAAATAAGAGACATTAATTTCAATAAGACCACTAGCCATGCTAAGTACATGCCTGCATTTTCACAGGGCCACGACCACAGAGGGAAAAGCTGGGACACAAAACAAAGAATTAACATTTTGGCAAAGACACCACATTGCATCTTCCTGACATTCCAGAGAGGCAAAAGGAGTATCTGAACAAAATAAACACGCAGAAACTCCTGTCAGCAAGACCAGAAAAAGATCCTAAAGGAATACAACCATTAGTATTACAAGACAGGACTAACGGCAGAAGACATGCTGCCGCAATAACAACATTGCGCTGACTTTAATAGTTTTCTGTCATAGGAGGTCTATAACATTTCAGTTCATTACGATTCCCCATGCATCCCTTAAAAGCCTCAGAGCTCATAAAAATGATGTGTCATATTTTGATACTTGTGCTAAACACAAGCTTTATTATTACCACCAGTGTTTTAAGCCCAATACAATCCACACAGTCCTTACTGAGATATCTGATTAAATTTCTAATATTCATGAAGTAGAATTTTAATATTGAATGCTCAAAATGATTTAAGTCTTCTGATGTAACGGAACATAAGTCATTCAGTGTCAAGTGGAAGGCAGATCCTTTATTATAGCATTAATTATTTGAGATATTAGCATTAATTTCTTTCTCTATTTGAATTAAATGGAATTCAAAACAGTGTGAATTTATGAATAGTCCACAATATAATTATTTCTATATTATCCCTGCAGCACTAGCAGAAACACTGCCTACAGACCTGAAAACATAAAGGAAGGATCTATCGAGCAATCTTTCTTTTAATCTTTTTTTTTGAAAGACAGGAAAGGTGAAACGCAGTACGTTTATATTTTAAATGGTTTACACTGGTTTTGATGTGAAATATGCACCTTTATACCTATAAATGCCATCTACATATTTTTGTATTCAACATGCAATGATTAAAGGAAAACACATTTAAGAAAGATATACCATAGCCAATTTCTTTCATGACTGGAACAAAAACATTCTTAATTAAAACCACAAAGCTGCAAAAACAGCAAGGACTTCTACAAAATTTCAATACTTGCTGGGAAAAATGCTGCATCTTAACTTACATTTCCAAAGTTGCTACGTCCACAGTATTTCAAGAAGTTCTGGTAGGAAGGAATAATTAAAGATACAAACATGATTCTTTTTTTCTAGCTGCTACATGGTACCAATCTTTAATTCAGTTATATTACAGGTACAGCCAGACAGCATTGTTAACAAAAATAATTCATAACTCCAAATAAATAAATAAATACAACACTACTCATGTTAAACTGCTGTTCGTTGATGATCTGAGTCGTTTAGCAGAGCGCTAGATACTCTAGGACTGTAACACAGCATAACATTCCCATACGAAACACACAGAAATCAGTATTTATCAGGTTTTTATCCAACTTCAGAAGACTTTTGCAGTCTGGTTAAACCAGAAACAGCTGTCCAACTGAAATTGCAACTTTACGAATAAACAACAGCCAAGGCTAAAAATAAGCCAAACCAACCATCTGTGCCACTGCTTCTGTTCTCAACCCATCTTACAGAGGAGTCAGCTCCCAGCCCTGCACTCCGCAGCAGAACTAGCATGGGGTGTTTGTGTCATCACTGACTGATAGCACTATTCATTGATTTTTTGTTTTGTGTTAAAGTGGCCACTTCCGACCCAAAAAATACTTAACACTTTTCCTTCTTGTTTTGCTGAAGTTCTTACTAAAAGCATCTAAAACATACACATCTTAAAATCAACTCGATGAAGTCCAACTACCTTTTTTTTTTATTTCTACTAATCTAGCAAACAAAGTTCCATTCTAAAATTACCAATTAAACTTTCAACAAAGACTAAATCTACTTAAAACAAAACAAACAGAACCCCAAGGGGCTCTTGGTTTTCCATCTGAACTCAAAACCAAGAAAAAGTCTACAGTAAGTTTTGCTAAGCCAGGTGCTAGCGTGCATTTGCAGCAGCCCAACTCTCCTGTGGTGGAATCCAGGATCCTTGACATGTCATCATTCAAGATCCATCAAATTTGATAACATTCTGTGTACATCTGGCAGGACACCATCCATTCAGGGAAATGAACATGTGATTTTGACAGCTATCAAAATCCAGCCGGAAAACATATCATAGAGCCACGTATCTCTTCTTCTGCATTATAAAAGGTTGAAAAATACTTTACTTGTCATCACCTGAAACATAATTAGGATGACAACCGAGAAGTCAACTCCCTCAGAACAGCAGTGACCCAGGATGGCACTGGGAGCCAAGTCCGACACACAACGGATGTGGGAGGAAAACAAGCGGGATGAATACGCGGCTATTGTAAGAACAGGAAGGAAAAACCTTGCAGGCATGCTATGCTGAGGGTGTTCCTATTGCATTAAAACCAAGAAGTCAGTCCAATCGATGCTGAGGACTCCTCCTCCAGTATCAGTGCCAGAGTTTGCTAAAGAGGAGGCTTAATTTATTGCTGTTCCTTGAAATGTTTTATTAGTCCATGATGCCCTAAAGAAATTCAGAGTAACACGCCAATTTAATTCTCCATACGCAGGTTGGAGTTTTAAGTTTTAACAGGATTTAGTGTTCCTCTTCTCCCCTAAACTTGTGAAGGGACTACTCATGAACAGCTTTATTTTACTATATAGTTCACTAAAAAATGAATCAGTATGCTGATTAAATCAACTTAAATTTGACAAGAAGGACAGAGTTATAAAATCCCAATATATTTAATTTATAGTTTGTATGCTTGATGAACACCACCATTCCTTTGTAAGCCTTCCCACCATGCAAGAATCTATTCTTATTTTGAAGGAAAGGTTTGAATACAGTGTTCAATGTTTTTTTAAAAACAAATAGGGACAACATAGTTAAATCAGACGAGAAATTGACTAATTCTTTTTCAACAGCATTCTTTTATTTTATTAAAAACCATTTTTTCAAATGCTGCACTGCTAGCGGAACCCAGAATCTCCCCCCAGCATAAGCAGAAAGCACCTGCTTTTGCTAACCCTTCTCCTGTTCTCCTGCAGGAACCAACAGCTTTTCCATATTTGCATGGAGCTGATTTAGTGTAACCTGTAGAAGATAGCCAAAGGACGGCACTCAGTGAAAAGCAAACTTCTCACACCGCAAAAGGACACAACTCAGTTCACCTGCATCAGGAAAAGCATCCACAGCCTCCAGCCTCTTGCTAAACTTCAGTAACTGATTTCACGCTCTGATCACTTCTCCTTATGAAGGCACCTACAAATACTTTGCTCATTTCTAGAACTCAGAAACTTTATATGGCTCAGAAGGCCAAAATCTGCCTTTCCATCAAAGGAGTAATAATATGACAGTCCTGACACGGGAAACACTGTCCACACTGCTTCCAAGGGCCATGCATTAGACACCTGCTGAAGAGACAGAGGGAAAAAAGCACCCTACCTATCAAAACACCACGATCTGCTGAAACATGACAGTAGCCAGTTACCACCTAACTATATATACTTAATTTTTTTAATTAAAAATCATATTGGAAGCAAAGTTTATATTTCATCTCATGGAAAAAAAAAAAAAAAAAAAAAAAAAAAAAAAAAGAAGAAAAAAAAAAGATGTTGCCTGTGAAGGTTATCCCCTGATTTTGTAAACATACTAAATACACTAGGTTTTGTCTAATAAAGTTTCAGCTGTACTCTACACATTTCACTACCTGTTGTCGCATCTATTTCTACAGTCACATGTACTCTGCAGTCAGTACCTTAGATGAGCTGAGGAAAACTGGATCAAGTTTCTTCAGCCTAGATTAAAACCACACCTGTATTGCATTTTATTTTGCATCTGTATTTTTTCACGCTTGTAAGAGAAAAGCAATGCTTCTGAGAATTCAGGTATCTACCAAGAGTCCCAGCATGTTCACCCCACTGTCTGCTTTGCAAAATAATCAATATTAGTTACATATCAGCATATTAATACGTGTTAATGAGATCAGGACTCAAATCAGCACAAGAAGGTTACAGAGGGGAAAAAGCCTCTAAGCCACAAAGTTTGTTTCTACAACTTTGAACAAATACTGGCTATACCAGAACCAGCATACCTGAGCTTCCACTCTAACAAAATGTTGTTCTTAGTGCAAGTATTTCTAAAACTTTACCAGCATCGAGTTATTATACATGGCTGTAGTGATTTAAAATGCAATGGGCTGCTATTCTGTAATCAAGATTTATTCCTCTGCACCTGAATTCTTAAAATTTACAATGCTCTATTAATGCTTAAAAACATACACTGCCAGGCTACCTCACTGCACATAAAGTTATTTATGCCAAGTTTAAAATATGAACTCACTTCATTAATGGTGAGAAACAAATTAATTTGTTGTGTCACACATATTTAATGGAATATAAAAATATATATTTCATATTTCAATGCACTTCCAATTTACTCATTTCATTAGCATTTTTAAAACAATTAAGAATGCCTATGATGGGGAAAAAAGATTACTCCAAGAAAAAAAAAAAAAAAAAAAAAAACACAACTTAACACTTGAAATAATTACTTTACCCACCACTGAACAGAGCAATGGTTTAATTGGGCAGAACACCAACGACTACGTTATTATGAGGAAACTAATGGCCCTAATTGAATCTGCAAGAAAAATTTAAATGGAACTACCAAAACCAGAAATGAGCTTAGGATTCCTGTGCTAACATTCATGAATTTCAAAGCAAAACAAACAGAAAAGTCATTTTTCAAAGTTGTAAGTCACCAGGATCCCACGTAGAATCTTTTTCAGAAGGCTGGACAATGGTGCATAGGTTAAGATGAATAGTACAGGTTTCACGCTTTAGGAAGAAGAAACAATGCTCTTTCCAACATTACAAACACCATCCCTGTTCTCTCTTAAGGTCTTCTACTCCAGGAACCAGAAAGGATTCTTGACTTTGTGGAAATTACTGTTCTGAAGCATTTCTGTATACGTAGTAAAAACAAGGATAGAGAGTACTGCCTCTACGATTATTATTTCAGTAAAAGTAGAAAGCATCTTTCCTGCGGAGCACCTCAACTCTTAGTCTCTTTGACATGACAGATGATCTACTTCAGGGGAGCAAGGTACCCAGTGACAAGCCCCCAGCACCTCACCCCAGGTCTGGCTGAAGTACCCGAAACACAGTAGCAGCTGGTTTCCCAGACAGTTTTCAGCTATCCAAAAACTCCTTCAAACTTCTCTAATAAATCTCCACCAGTGATCCTCCTTCCTCAAAACACAGAGTAACAGGGAATACCCCCAGCTGAGAAACCATTGGTCCCTTGATGCTAACAGGAAATATTTTCTAGAACATACGCTTTAGATTCAAAGATGCCTTGGTTTTGATTTCAAACCTGCGGCAAGTAAATTGATACAGCACCTGCCTCCATGAGTCTGGAAGCAGCTTTTATGCTCAAGGAGCATGAAAAGCACAGGTACTCCGGGTAGTTTTGCTGCTGCTCAAGACCATGACCAGCAAACAAAGCTATCTGGGCATCACATTTTGAGTTGCTACTGTTATAGTTTCTTCTGAGGAAACACACGGGGGCCACAAAGGAGTAACATACCAACAGCAACACAAGGTATGAAAAAATAAAGGTTTGAAAAAGAAGTCGATGCCACTGACCTTGTTCCTTTTTTTTAGAAGACACAAGATGTGAGATGACACATAAAAGAGAGAATACCTTATGCTTCCATGCAGCTAGTCAGGAAACAATAGAAGAAAAGAGAGGAAAGGGAGATAAGAAGTTCCCTTTCCACTACAGTAACAAGCCAAAGGCTGAAGCTTTTATTTTAGCATATATTCAGTAGCAAGGATGTAGTAAGAAGCATCATCCAAAGAATCAAGGTCTAAGTCTGCTGTTGGTTTTGGAAAAATTGCAAAAGAATTTTGAGTATCATTGTATCACAACAGCAATCGGAAATGCCATCTGGTAGAAGTAAAAGGCCAATACAACAGCTAACGCTGCAATGACAGAACAACGGCACTGAGAGCTCACATCATAAGGAGTCCGTATGTGTTTCACGGCCTATATAAAAATATTTACTAATTACAGTCTTGATCTTCCTAATACAGGTGCCTTCTATATCTACATTTATTCACCATTCCTGAAAGTGACATCTTCTGTCAAAGTCTCAAGAAGCAAGTCCGTTAGGAAGACAGAGCTATCTGCTTAACTGACATGAGTCACACAGACCATTTTGATTTCCAGAGTTGTGAAATCAGTTGTTTCTACGCACCAACAACATGGTTTTACTTAAGAAGTTATAATCCTAAAAATGAAAACACAGTACCATTAACATCATCTATGTGGTACTGACTGCTTCAGATTCCTAAAAAGCAGTGGCAAAAAAGTACTTTCAAACAGAGATTCTTCATAAGTTCCTACCCAGTGAGCCCTTTCAAATTCCTCCATATTAAGTTACCAGTCCAAACTCTCGATGATACAAACCATGCATGGTTAGGCCATGAAAATTTGTTTTTTACAAAGGCTGTGAAAAGAAATGAAAGAGAAGTCTAATTCTCCTGCGTGGAGCCACTACAACAGTAGCAGTACGTTCCTCAGAAACAAATACCGCTTCACAGCACGCAGAAGAAATGCCGTTCAGCCAAAGAAAGCTTTAAAAATCTTGCTGAGGTTCAGTCAGCGATCAAGTTTTAAAGTAAGAAAAGAACAAGACAGTTCCGAGTTAAAACACTACAAGTAATGCACAGAATAACCCTCGCGCATGCAGAGGGCCACATGTGCTGTACAAAATACCAACCGTGGGAGGCACAAACGTGGGAACTAGAGCCAAGACACCCACGATCAGCCAGTTGCAGGTGAGACCCAAATTACGCACCTGAAAACTTTATCTGAGATGGGCCACGGAGCCCAGCCTGCCAGCAAGGACTATCTGGTTAGCGTGGGCACATTTTTAAGTGAAAACAGGATGGAAAGACTTCGTTTAAGTAATTTTACTCCCCAAACACCCAGGAATACGCTTTACTGAGCGGTCAGTCCACGAGATATAATTGTACTGTATTTTTTTTAAGGTTTACGTCCTTTACCTACATCGGCATCGACCGGGGGGAGGGAGGAAGGGAGGGATGGTGGGGGCACATCGCTCCGCGCTCCTCAAGAAAACCCCCCGGCTTCATCTCTCCATCAAGTAGAGGACAGAAAGAAGCCGATGGCGGGAGGGCCCGGAGGCCGAACTCTCGGCCGCAGCCCTCCGGGACCGCCCGCCGCGGGTGACCTGGTGCCGGGCGGCGCCGCTCCCCCTCCTCCTCCTCCGCCGCTCTCCCGCC